>ML120651.1:5778-44241 GCA_003788595.2 Choiromyces venosus 120613-1
CCTCCTTTCATCCCCGTTTTTCTAAATTATGGTAATAAACGAAGGGATGGATAGCTAATATATATAATTAAAAACCCAAACTCGTGATAGTGAAAGCGGAAAGGAAATTGAAAAAAATAAGAAAACAATATAAGTGGAAGAGATAAAAAAATAAGGAAAGACAGAATTTAAGAAAGATGAGAAAAACGAACAATGAAGAAAAAAAGTAAAGGAAGAGAAGGTTGGTTTTGTATAGTTGGTTGGGAGGTGACGAGACTGATTGTGTGGCCTAAAGCTGTTGTGTGGTTTTTGAACTGGAAGTCGAAAAGGGACCTCTAGCCTCCTGTTCAAAAAGAGAACCTTAAACCGTGCATATGAAGGTGAGTAAATTTAGGGTCAGTAGCTTTAAATACCCTTGCTAGCCACTAGTGCCAGTCCAACTTTGATGAGATTCTACGACTTCCTTAGTATGATATATAGCTCCTTATTTATCAGTGATTGTGAAAATGCCAAGACGTTTGGTTGCTACCTATTTCTTGCTTCACATCTCTCTCCCCATTCTCCCTAGCTCCACCGCATTGACAACTTGATATTTTTATTAAAATCACTTCCAGGTAGGTTAATATGTCGACTCTTCAAATCCCTCCAACTCCGATGTGGACAAGAGAAAAAACTCTAGACATCCTCGAGTGTCTTGAAGAGCTCCTCTGCCAAGAGGACCATATCCACGAGAGTACTATCGCGGAGCCCAGTCCACTTGATTGCCCGCTGCAATATACCTTCAGACTGGAATGCAAAAAGGAGAAGTTTATCTGGCATGTCAGGATCGGCGCAATGAGTGGTTTCAGAAGAATCATGCGCTGCAAGACCTTTACTTCCGTTGACCGTACGTTAATACTCATCCTGTTTCAATTTCCTCCACCAACTAACACGAGGCCATGAGAACGTAGATCACTCAAACAGACCTCCATTGAAGTGGCTTAAAGTCCTTGGCCTTTGGTACGGGAAGCAGTGGGACCAAATTATAGAGCTCCATGCCACTGGAAAACTTGAAGATGAGTGGTGGAGAAAAACTACCTCGGAAGATCCGATCAATGAAGCAGGTGTCACTAGGTAAATTTCCATCTCTCTACTTCCCTCGTCCCATTCCCAATGATATCTAATGCCTGCCGGTGTAAAAAAGACAGACCACTATTACGAGTTATCCAAGCTACAACCCACCCAGAAGTCGTCGTGGCTACATAGCCAGCGCCCAAGGCAAGAACTTGGTGTGCGCAGACGATAAGGAAATTCATGAGCCTTTTATCAGTGGCAGACGTAGCAATAAATCTGCCATCGACCACGGCGAGGGTAACGCGCAAACTAAAACTCAGACGGGCCTCGTCTAATAACCGTGAGGATAACCCACATCACTTATGTTACTAGATCCTGACATCAGAAATCACCACCATTTACTGACACAAAAACCTTTCTAGTTCGCCAGCCTTTATCTCGTCCATTTTCGCTGGGGTTGTGGGTGGGATATTGGGGGTTCTGGTATTCTCGTTTAAGCGTTGTCTTGCATGTCCAACTTTTTTTCTTCTAATTTTATATATCTCTGGCGCTCCTCTGTCCTGAAGCAAAGCTCAGTTTTCTTTTCACATCTCTGCTGGTGTAATTAGACAGTTCTGTAGATGAGCTTCCATGCAGATGATGAAATCTAACCGGTAGATAATTATACTCTCCCCTTTGCCTTATCATATTTTTGTTACTTGGTTAAGGTTGCCAAACGGTGTGCAGCTGTCCTGTGACTTATGGATAAACACTTGTCAAAAGTCTCGATTAAACCTTTGTGACATAGTGATGCTTTTTGTGATTCCCAAAAAGCAATCTCAAGGCAATAGTCAGGGGGGTATAGGGAGACTAGCAAGAAGACCAGACCGGACGGGACCACTATATACGGTCCTAGCCCGCCATCTGTTGGAAAAAGTTTGCTAGTCGTCTTTGACGGAGCACGCGTTAAGACTCACAAGCACAACTGGGGATATAATTTGTCATAAGACGTCACTCAATTCACAATAACATTGGCAACTCACGCTATCAGGAACCCAGGCTTGGCAGTGTTTGCTTTTTTTATTTTAGATATGGTGCAAAACGTTTAAAAGGGGTACCTGAACCGTTGCATTGTGAAATGCCTGTTGTTGCCAAGGTAATTATTATAGTATATCCAGAGTTCAATTCTCCTATGCATCAGATATTTTTAATATTATTATTTTAATGGTAATGGTATGATACATCCAATCAATACCATTTCTTACTTCAGATACAACACTTTAAACAACAATAAAGTTTTCTCAGATAAGATCCAATAACCTCTGTACTCCTATCAGTCCTATTACCACCTGCACAAAAATGGAACAAACTAACTACCATAATCCTGAACATGTGGAACTAGTTATAAACCCCAGCACACAAAGAAGTAGTACTAGGAGGCAGCACTTGAAACAAGTTAATTTGATGTCACTAGTAAGTCAGAGAGCATACTTATGCTTTACAATGCAAATATTTCTTCCTAAATACCTTTTTAGTTCATAGCTAATAGTATAAAATAAAGAGTACAGCAGAAGAGGAACAGGCAAAGGAGCCTAGTGCTAATGCACTACATCTACAAAGATTTCGAGAAAGAAAAAAAATACAGAAGGGTCAGGAAGTACAAGAACAGTCTGAAATATGAGAGCCAATATTTGATGAAATACAAAGTGGTATCCAAGCAGTTGAAAGAAATACCACTGATCAGTTGAGGCAGTACTATATATATTGGCCATGACAAGTACATTCTCGATATCAACCTTGTGATAGGTTGCTCCAAATTCTAGAAGCAGCTTTGAAAGCAATGGAGGAACTTGTATCTACTTGTAAAAGTAGAGGTGAAAAGAGACCTGTTGATCTATATTTTACATGGTACTATCAAGTATATCTCTTCTTAAAATTGCAAGTTAAGAATGAAAAAGAGGCTCTACATGGTGAAGATTTATTCACTGAAGTAAAACCTATGTTGCAATTGTGGAAGGCTTTAGCAAAAAGGGTAGCAGATGATGGATGGGGGAAGAAAGTTTGGAACAGAGTCATGTATCATGAAGTAAAGTGGGTTACAAAACATCAAATACCAGAGCCTAATACTAGCAAGAATAGTAGAATCATATGTCTATTCAATGATGCAGATACTATGCTTGCTGTCAGGTAGTATATTCAGCTGGTTGGTAACAGTAAGTTGATTTCAATTCTTGAATATTATATTCTTAATCAATATACTAATCTGATAAATTACAGAACTTAGTTCAAGAGGATTGGCAAAGGCCATTGCAATGCACTGGAGAATATGGAATAAAGACCCAAAAACTTCAAATTGATCTAGCAACAGTGTTGCCAGACAGGTTGAGAGAACAAATAGCTCATCAACAGCTACACAATGGCTAAAAAAGTTGGGATTCAAGTACAAGGAATATAGAAAAGACATTTATAATGATCATCATGAGAGATCAGATGTCAAGAGATAATGGGATGAGGTATTTCTACCAAGGATGGTATCATATAAAAACCAATTCATGGTATAGGATGAGGATCTGAATATTATTTCAAACCTACAACATGAATCAGGTAAAACTCAGCCACTGATTCTTATAACATAAGATGAATGCACTTTTAATTCAAATGATGGCTCATATTTTATCTGGGTACATGAGTAGCACAAATCACTATGAAAGAAAGGTCATGGTTAAGGCCTACATATATCAGATTTCCTTACACCAAATAGACAACTGGGAAATGGAGATGCGTCAGTAACTCTACAATGCAGTAGAGACATTTGGTGGAATGATGACAGACTTCTAGAATAGATTGTCAACAAGGCAATTCCTGTATTTGAAGCTCAATTTCCAGGATGCAAAGCTTTTTTTACCTTTGATAATGCTTGCAATTACTTGAAGTATACAAGTAATGCCTTAAGGGTTTCTGAAATGAATTTGGAACCTGGTGGAAAGAATATTAAGCCAATATGCAACATATATGTAGTTGATACCAATCATCCAGAAGGAGGATATATACAGCAAATGATCTTTCCAGATCAAACTCCTAAAGGCTCGAGAGTAGTCTTTACTGAGTGTGGCCTATGGCCTAGACATCTTCAATGTTTCCTTGTACAGTTCTCCATCAAGTCAACAACAGGGAAAGGTATGAAACCTGATCCATGATGCCTTTATAGAGGTAACTGTTGTGCCTGTACTCTTTGGGCAGCACAATCTGACTTCAAGAGTCAGACAGGCCAAGTTGAAGAGGCAATCATGAATGCAGGTCATGATGTTATATTTTATCCAGTATTCCATTGAGAGCTTAACTTTATTGAATACTATTGGTGTGCAGCAAATGTGTATACTAGAAATCAGTGTCAATATTACTTTGATGCTTTGAAAAAAATAGTACCAGAAGCATTACCTGGAGTATCAAATAGGGTTATCTGGAAGTATTAGTCAAAGTTTGATCAAATTATGGAGGTGTATTATAGTAAGGTTATTTATGCCTCTGCAGAGTATGAGAATCTCACTAGCAGAAAGTATAAGTCTCATAGATGGGTGGATAATGTATCTATTGATTAAATAGAATATATAATTTGCCTTGAAGCTAGTATAAAAATAAAAGTTCTTAATAAATTCCATAAGATATTGCATATTAAAATTATTATGGTTTAAATAAAATAAAAATAAAATAAATACCAATAGTATAGCATGAATTGAACTAAAGATATTTTGTAATAATTGTCCCTATGAATTACCCATTACCTTGGCAACTACAAGCATTTCACAATGCAATAGTTCAGGTACTAAAATGACAAAACAGGTCTATCTGAAAGACACACAACACTAAGAAAATTCACTTCACAGAAAGGTAAATGACAGGAAGAAACAGGAATCATCAGTTGTAGGAAGAACAAACACTGCCAGTTGTGGGCAAAACACCACTTGCACAATGGGGAATTGAATTGTCATCCTTGCAAAAACAATTCTGTTGAAGGGAATTACACTCAAGTTGAAAAAGAAAGTAATATCGAAAAAGGGGAAACAAAAATAAATTCATGTTCATTGTCACTCTATCTGATGTCACTCTATCTGATGTCACTCTATCTGATGTCCCTCTCTTCATCCCTTCCTGTAAAACTAAAAAGTAGTTGTTCCTTATAAAGAAACCTACTACACAACAACCCACAAGTACTGTTGGAATGCTTCAGGTCTGTCGGGTCGATGAGGTTGACAAAAGAAAACTTAGAGTTGCAAGGTTATCAAATGGCCATTCTGATATATGTAGTTGCACTTCGTAGCTGGGTTCACACTGGGTGAAAGGAAGAACACAAAAAAAGAAAGAAAGAAAAGAAGTAAATTTTCATAGCAAAAAGATTTCATTCATACAAGTCTCCTTCTGTAACGACCCACCAGAGCTTGTCTTACAGTAAACTATTCTTACACCCATACTGGAGACCTTGAGGTCAATGGGTAAGGGTAGCTTGATTGACTATAGTGGACATACTATAAGATTGTCGTATAAAAGGTGGGCTCGGGAAAGGCTCATGTAACAAGGCCTGAGTTACCCTAACATGGCACCCAAGTTACCCTACCTAGCATATAGAGGTACTTACTTGGGGCAGGGGGTGATCCTATAAGGATTGGGCACTCCTGTAAAATCTAAAGGCAACAAACTGGGTAGCCTTTAGGGGCTATAGGAGGAGCTACGAAGCTCCGAATGAGCCAGGATTTTACAGAAGTATTTCTAAAACCCCCCTGCAGTCCTAGTGTAAGGACCGTACATCATGGGCTTATGGTTGTTAAGTTGCTCCATTCCTTACAAAAGGAACTGAGTGGAGGCACTCTTGTAACACTGTATAGGCTGTCACCATCCATCCGACCGGATGCTGTTCATAAGATATATGAGAGGACATAGGGTATGCTCCAGAGGAAGGACTATTTTCTGGTACCGAATATGTGTAAAACAGACAAGAACTGAAGGAGTTACTCAGGTAATACTGGAAGGGTAGTCCAGAGCCTCCCAGGCAGTCCTAGAATGGCCTGGAAGATGTTGAAGCATCTATGGGCAAGTGAATCGCACATAGGCACAACTTGTGCCCAATGACTGTAAGACTATTGGGGTTATTTGAGAACTCTAAAAGCATGATTCTTATCACAGTAGGGGTGCTTTTGGGGAGTTGACTGTGGGTAGCACCCACTAAGCTAATTACCAAGGTACCCTAACAGGGGAGCCAAGTAGACTTTCCTATCAGACAAAGACCTGATTAAAATAGAGCAGAAGGTTCAGCTCGATCATGAGAGCTATGTCTACTAAAGGCTTGCGTAGATGAAATGCATATGGGTATGAGAGTTTGTAAGTGGTATATCTCCTCTGTTGGATGATAGTTCACCACTAGCATGTCAACAATATGAAGAGTTTTTCTCCTGCAGTTGCATTAGAGATGCAATGCTTGAAACACTTAATGTCAGAAGGAGATTTAGCCAGAGTGGACCAACATCTGCAAAGGAATAAAATCCTTAGTGATGTGTGTTGGTCAGCCTGGAGGAGACGGGTGTGTTCACGATTAAGTTAGGGTAGTGATGGGTGGGAACTGTCAGTATATTATATTCTACTTAAACTATATGCAAGTCCTACTCTACTCTGGCAATCAACTACCTCTCAAGAAACTTACTGAGTAAAGCTGTGGCTTAATGATATTAAGTTTTACTCTTTTGATTCTTCTTTACTCTACTGTTGATTATCGCTTTTGATCTTTGAGTCACTCCAGTGCAGTCACGAACTTAGGATCCATCTTCCCTTAGGTGCCCCCATTACAGTATATCATTAAGTGACTTCCTCACTTAACTCTCTTGAACTTGTTACTACAAAACCTTCCTACATTGAGTTATTCGAGTACGAGTCGCTTGTCTGGTATAAGAAGCATTGGGTGGAAAGAATTATGTCTTCCAAAGTTGGTTTTACTGACCCTATAGCACAGTATCATGCCACCCAAACCCTACGAGCAAATATTATTGCAGATCTACAGGGTTTGGAGTGGGAACCGGTGCTACTATTGCTTGAAGCTGCTCCCATTGAAGTTCCTCAGGCATGTCAAGAATTGGTCATTGCAGACCCCAGGGCCCTCATATAATCCTTTTGCCATGATGCTCAGTTTACCGAGATGATGAGTGTAGACAATCAGGGTATCAGCTTTGCAGACTTTACACGCAAGTATGTTGAACTGTATATCCTTCGGGAAATCGGTCGTCAGTTTCATGCAGCTCAGGAATAGCTACATTTCTGGAATGAGCAAAGGCAACCTGCATTTTGTCAGGATATGGTGAAGATAGTGTGGAGTTGGATGTTGGATCAACAGGCTGCATTTCATAAGCATGTCCAAAATGCCAACTTGCTAAATACCAGGATCGGAGCTCTAGAGAAGGCAATCCAATGTGGATATGCAATCGACTCTGTCAATGACGTAATTATGAGAGAGGCTCCTCTCCTTCCATTAGTGCTTACTGAAAAACGTGCACCTAACTTTGCATTGAAGCTTCATGAAATGTTGTAGAAAGCAGAAGAAAAGTAATTTTTTCACCCCTCTAGGGATACGAGAAATCAGTAATGACTGGGAAGAATAGTTCTCTCGGGAAGCCTGACAGGCTCCTTCCAATCCTCCCACATGAGTACGGAGAAGTAGAGACAATAGTCCCTCTGAGGTGCTACGTCCTATGACTAGGCCCATGCCAAGGGTGGAAAGAAGGACAAGGCAGATACCACTGGTCAGAGACATACCACCGACTCTCTCAGGAGCCAGGAACACACTGACAGTTGCCGTCGAGCCTCTCACAGGGGAAAGACCTTTTGGTAGTACAACACCGATCCCTATAGGGCAGGCACCACAAATGCAGACATGGAATACTCCTACAGTCATTACACTAGCTCCAGGTCCTAAGCTTTCAGGCAGCGACCCTGGTCAATATCTAGGGGTCCCAGGGGCTTGGGCACAGTCATTTTTGAGTGATTGTTCTCCTGCTTGTTGGGTCGGGGGAGACTAAATTTTCATCATGTCGATGGGTGTATTAAACTACCTTCACAGGTAGTTAGGCACCCACCAGGACAACATGTATCAGGAGAAAGGAGAGTTGAAGTTGAAAAAACCCCTTGTGATTATTGTGGTTCGCTTCGCCATCAAAGTCTCCTGCTTGTACCAGAAACCTGTTTGGAGTATCAACAGTCCCGGTACAAACCTGGGTAACTAATGTGAACTCCGAGTCAATCAGATAGTACTCACTTACCTGCTTCAACACCACACCCAGTCCTACTATCCAGGAGTGGTTCCTGCTTTAGTGGACTAGGTAGTTTGGAGGAATCTTTTGATGGATATAATGTTCCAGGGGGAGGTGGAGGTAACAGACCCCCTACAGGTGGAAATGCTGGAGCTGGAGGAGATCTGGGTTGTTTCGATTCCTCTAGCAGTTCAGACGATGATACCGACTCCCTCCTTGATCTTGAACAATTCCTTGGGTAATGTAAGTCGAACTGGAATGACTCAAAAAAGAGACGCTATGACTGCAGAACTCCTAAGCTGGCCAAATTCTTACAGTCATGTAAGAAGGAAAGTAAAACAGCTTCTAAGGTAAAGCCCAAGTAACCTGAGAAATTGGGTGACATTAAGTCTTTTACCGAGGATGATAATGATATGCTGAGGTTTCTTAATAATGTGGAAATCAAGTTTAATTATTTCCATGAGTCTGTCAATGATGACATGGATAAGATTAGCTTGGTTATCCCTCTCTGGGAAGGTTCTGCCAAAAGCTGGTACATGGGTCTCTATCATTACATTAATGAGGAGACTGCCCAATGGATTGGAATGCTATTTAACCCAGACAATGAACTACGTACCTGGGAAGGATTCCACCATCGTCTGGAAACCAGTTTTGGAGGACATGTTGATCGGCATCGCTCTTTAGCCATGTGGACCTCTTTGGAGATGAAACCTGGCCAAGTAGATAAGTACTTGAACAAGGTCATTGATCTAATGACCAAATTAGGTTATACAGATAGACGAGCAGTGAAAGACAAAGTGCATATCGGCATTACATCAGAACTGCGGACAGCCTGGGCTCAGAAGAACCCCCATCCCGAGGATGTAAATGAGTACCTCGATCTCCTAAAGAAAACTGTCCATGACTTGGAGGATAATATGTACTTTAGCTGAACAGTGGTTAAGGATAAAGGATGCAGTCATGATAAGAGTGAGGACAAGCATTGCTCAAAGAAGCAACAGAAGAAGGGAAAGGGTTTGGGTAAGCAGAATCCCAAACCTGCTAACTCTTTGGGCAGCTGTCAGTCAAAGCCGGAAAATTCAGAGTATTCAATTGCTCACAAGAATACTCCTAGCACACTCCTTGACAAGTATCGAAAGTTAGGCCAATGCACCAAATGTGGACAACAAGGTCACTTCTGGTAGAAGTGTACCTTGGTTACTCTGGTTGTTAGCTCTTCCAAGCTAGCCAAGGCACACAAGCGATCTGCAGATAAGGCAGGCCATACATCTGGTCCCTCTAACAAAGTTAAGTGCATTGAGGCCCCTCCTCCTGTTACTAGAAAAATTCTTGAAGTCTGCAATCAACTCCTCAGATAATGGAGGTTGATATGGATGCTTTGAACTAGGTAAGTAACCCTCCAAAGAGAAATTAATTAGTAACTAACAATTCCCTAGGCCAATGATGGCATGCTGGGGCGATAAAACTTGATGGACTGGAGATGGACAAGGTAAGTCCACCCTCCAAAGACTATGTATAGAAAGCTAAATTTGACTAGACTCAGTGGAGTAAGGTAGTCAAGAATGAAAAAGGTTTTCTTATGGGTTTTCAGTATCGGGGGTTCTCTCTGTTATGCATCTATTGTGTTTTTCTTATTATATTCTGTTTGGTTTTCCTTGGTTTGTTGTGATCTGGTTTAGTTATGTTTATATCAGGTGGGATTTGATTATATATGATGAAAGTTATTTCCAAGTTTGCCTGAGGAGGGTTTAGTACCTGATATCATGCTGGCATGATAGTAAATAACACTACATACTTTGACTCATGATTTTATAACTTACCAGTTTGCAAAACACTTTAAACTTAACTGTGATTGACCTATTTTGACCTCTCTTGTATTGAAAGATGAGAGACCCCATACCCTTACTTACCTACTAACATTATTTGATAATAGAAATGTCTAGTGACCGAAGAACCAGAAAGCGGCAGAGACTCTCAGGTCCCCCATGACATACAAAGTCTATCTGGGTAAAGGTTAGACTTGAGTGGCAACTGAATGCAAAAAGGAGTAGTGTGGAGGCAGTACTACTCCTGGATAGTGGCGCTATGGGAGCTGTGCTCAGTAGCAGAGGAATAAAGGACACTCAAATGCCCTGTGTCCAAAGGAAGACTCCTTCCCCTATATTAGATGCAAGTGGGAACAATATCCCAGGATCAGGTTTCCATTATACCAAGGCGGTAAAGATGAAGATAAGAGACCACTCAAATAAAATGAACTTTAAGATTGCAGAAATGGCAGAGAGCAAAATTGATGGGTATCTTCTGATGTCCTAGCTCTCTGAGCATAACATGGACATTCATTGGGAAAAGGGTATACTGGCCTGACGGTCAGCATACTGTAAGGCAAATTGCCTAGCTGGATGTAGTTACCGGCGATTAGAATTCATCACTGTGGAAGAAATGATGGCTGAGGATCAAGGATCTGTCCATCTCTTTGGGGTGGCTAAATTCTCAGATAATGATGAGAATGATATCGCAATAAAGCTCCTTCCAGAGTATAAGGACTTTAATAATATCTTTAGTTAAGAAAGGATAGAGTCCTTACTGCAGCACTCTAAGTGCGATCACGAGATTGAACTACAGGCAGGAACAACTCCTCCTTTTGGTCTGATCAAACCCCTCTCAGAGAAGGAACTAAAGGCACTCCATGAGTACCTTGATGAGATGCTAGCGACCGGAAAGATCAGGAGATCTAGCTCACCAGCTGCTGCTCCTATATTATTTGTACCAAAACCAGATGGTACACTACAGTTATGTATTGACTACAGAGGACTGAACAAGATAACCATGAAGAGCCATTATTCCCTCCTGCTAATGAATGAGCTGAGGGATAGACTTGGGAAAGCAATGGTATTTACCAAGTTAGATCAGAAAAATGACTACTAACTTTGCGAATGGCAAAGGGTGAAGAGTGGAAGACTGCTTTTTGTTGTCAGTATGGCTTGTATGAGTATACTGTGATGCCTTTTGGGTTATGTAATGCACCATCTACTTTCCAGAGTATGATAAATGATGTATTTAGAGGTCTAATAGATGAAGGAGTCATCGTTTATATGAACGATATCCTGATCTACTCAGAGACTATTGGGGAGCATGTAGCTCTAGTTAGGAGAGTAATGGAAAAGCTGCGAGAAGCAGGCTTATGCGTTAGCATCAAGAAGTCAACCTTCCACCAGAGAGAAGTTGAATTCCTAGGGTATAAGATATCTGATCATGGGATATCAATGACAATGAAAAAGGTAGAATCAATCAAGAACAGTTCGAGTCCAAAGAGCGTCATCGAAGTACATAGCTTCATGGGCTTTGCTAAATTCTACTGAAGGTTTATCAAGGGGTTTAGCAAGATAGTGAGACCATTGATAGACCTAACGAAGAAGGACATTAAATGGGACTGGACACCAGGCTGCACAGAGGCTTTTGAACAATTAAAGGAGTTGTTTATATCCAGCCCTATTCTAGCACACTTTGACCCTAACCAGCCAACAAAGTTAGAAACCAATGCAAGTGACCTTGCATTAGGTGCCATTCTGTCCCAGCTCTGTGAGGATAAGAAATGGCACCCAGTGGCCTATCATAGTAGGAAATTTGTACCAGCAGAGGTGAATTATGATGTCCATGATAAGGAAATGACCGCGATTGTGGTGGCATTCAAAGAATGGGATCATTTACTGAGGTCTGTTGCTGATCAAATTGTTATATATACTGATCATAAGAATCTTGAATACTTTAATAGTACCAAGATACTGAATAGATAGCAACACTACTAGGCAGAATTCTTACAACCGTTCTGTTTTAAGGTTATCTACCATGAAGGTAGGTGGAACGAGAAGGCAGATACATTGTCAAGGTGTAGGGACTACCATCTTGAAGGGGGGGGTAATTCTCAACTGAACCCTGAAACAACCTTTTTCCAACCTGATCAATGGGTTGTAAATAAGGAGCGGGACATCTTGCGACCACAGGTGTTGCAATCTTGCCAAGGCTATCGGTTGCAATCTTACTTTTTGGAAGCGCTTAAGAAAGCAACTAGTACAGATGACAAGTACATGGGCATATCCAAGTCAGTCATCAATGGTCAGAAAGATGTTGACCCTAGTTTTTCAGTAAAGAAGGACTTACTACTCTATAAGAATAGGTGGTATATACCAAAGGCCAAAGGGTTGAAGCAAGTAATCATGGAGGCTGAACATGATTTCTGGATTGTGGGACACTTTAGGACATACAAGACAGTTGGATGAATCAAGGCAAACTTCTACTGGCCAAAGATAGATGAGGACATCATGGAGTATGTGCGTACTTGCGATACATGTCAAAGGAGCAAGACAGTCCAGCATAAGAAATTTGGATTACTTGAACCAATTGAGGTGCCAATAAGACCATAGAATGATATTTCTATGGTCTTCATTGTAGCATTACCGGAGTCTGAAGGATATACAAAGATATGGGACATTATTGATTGATTCTCCAAAATGGCTAACTTTATACCATTGACAACAGAGGTGTCTATAGAAAAGTTGGCATTAATATTCCTGAAGGAGATATGGCGTCTACATGGGCTCCCAGAATTGATAATCTCAGACCGAGATAGCCGATTCACCTCTAAGTTTTGGGCAACCTTGATGAAGTTACTACAAATAAAGCTTAAAATATCAATGACTTTCTACCCAGAAACTGATGGGCAGACTGAATAGGTAAACCAGACTTTGGAACAATATCTTCGGAGCTATTGCTCATATCTGCAACACGATTGGGTGTCTTTGTTACCGTTGGCAGAGTCTGCATATAATACTTCTACCTCAGAATCCACTAGGGCTTCTCCTTTTGAGATTAACTATGGATTCAACTCTCATACAAACTGGTCAGTCATAGTTCCAGATAGACCAGGGATTCATCCAAGCAGCGAGCTCTTAGTACGGAACTGGGAAGGTTCATGGCAAGTGGTCAGAGAAACCTTACATGGGGCACAAGAAAGGCAACGGAAGCGGCATGACCAAAAAAGGCTACCATCTCCTAAATACATTACAATGGAAGATGTGATTAATGGAGTTGCGAGAAAGGCTGACCAGGTAATGTTGAAATGAAAAAACATCCAGACAAAAAGACCGATGGAGAAGTTAGACCTCCAAATGTTTGGGCTCTTTGTGGTGAAACGAAAGGTAGGGTCCTGGGCATATGAGCTCGAACTCCGAGCTCATTGGTCAATCCACCCCATATTCAATGTTAGTTTACTAGAACCATACCACGATGATCCAGTAGGTAAACCCCAGAAGGATGTTCTATTACCCGAGGTAGTAGACAACGAGCCAAGCTATGTTGTTGAAGCTATCCTAAATAGTCATTGGTATGGCAGGATAAAGATGAGTGCCAACCACCATTTCATTCAATACTTCATAGCATGGGAAGGTTATGGACTAGAGGAGAATTCATGGGAACCTTTCGAGATGTTAGGAAAAATGTCCATAAAGGCCCTTAATGATTTTCAACAGAGGTATCCATCCAAACCAAGTGATCACCACATAGTGGATGTGCTAAAGCCAGGAAATAAAAGACATCACTAATGGTCCAGGGCGAACTTTAGAGAAGAGGGGAGTCTTGTAATAACCCACCAGAGGGTGTCTCACAGTAAACTATTCTTACACCCATACTGGAGACCTTGAGGTCAATGGGTAAGGGTAGTTTGGTTAACTATAGTGGACAACTATGCATACTATAAGATTGTAGTATAAAATGCGGGCTTGGGAAAGGCTCATGTAACGAGGCCTGAGTTACCCTGACATGAGGTCTGGGTTACCCTACTAGAAGGTCTGAGTTACCCTGACATGGCACCCAAGTTACCCTACCTAGCATATAGAGGTACTTACTTGGGGCAGGGGGCGATCCAATAAGGATTGGGCACTCCGGTAAAATCTAAAAATAACAAACTGGGTAGCGTTTGGGGGGCTATAGGAGGAGCTACAGGGCTCCGAATGCCCCAAGATTTTACAGAGGTATTCTTAACACCCCCCTGCAGCCCCAGTGCAAGGACCGTATGTTATGGGCTTACGGTTGTTGAGTTGCTCCATTCCTTACAAAAGAAACTGAGTGGAGGCACTCTTGTAACACCTGATAGGCTGTCACCGTCCGTCTAACCGGATGCTGTCCATAAGATATATGAGAGGGCATAGGGTGTGCTCCAGAAGAGGGGCTATTTTCTGGTACCAAATATGTATAAAATGGGCAAGGACTGAAGGAGTTACTCAGGTAATACCAGAAGAGTAGTCCAGAGCCTCCCGAGGAGTCCCAGGGTGGCCCAGAAGATGTTGAAGCATCTAAGTGCAGGTGAATCGCACATAGGCACACCTTGTGCCCAATCGCTGAGAGACTATTGTGGTTATTTGAGAACTCTAAAAGCATGATTCTTATCATGGTAGGGGTGCTCTCGGGGAGTTGACAGTGGGTAGCGCCCACCGGGCCAATCACCAAGGTACCCCAATGGGGGAGCCAAGTAGACTTTGCTATCAGACAAAGACCTGATTAGAATAGAACAGAAGGTTCAGCTCAATCGTGAGAGCTATGTCTACTAAAGGCTTGCATAGATGAAATGAATATGGGTATGAGAGTTCATAAGTGGTATATCTCCTCAGTTGCATGATAGTTTGCCACTAGCATGTCAATGATATGAAGAGTTTTTCTCCTGCGGTCGCATTAGAGATGCAATGCTTGAAACACTTAATGTCAGAAGGAGATTTAGCCAGAGTGGACCAACATCTACAAAGGAACAAGGTCCTTAGTGATGTGTGTTGGTCAGCCTGGAGGAGATGGGTGTGCTCATGATTAAGTTAGAGTAGTGATGGGTGGGAACTGTCAGTATATGATATTCTACTTAAACTATATATGAGTCCCACTCTACTCTGGCAATCAACTACCTCTCAAGAAACTTACTGAGTGAAGCTGTGGCTTAATGATATTAAGTTTTACTGTTTTGATTCTTCTTTACTCTACTGTTGATTATCACTTTTGATCTTTGAGTCACTTCAGTGCAGTCATGAACTTGGGATCCATCTTCCCTTAGGGTGCCCCCGTTACACCTTCTTGTTGAGATGGGTTGTAAAAAAAGCACAGTCGGTTTTGTTCCATTTGCTTTCTCACACAGAAGGATTTTTCTTCTCTCTCTCTCTCTTAAGCCACTCCAGAAGTAAAACTAAGGTAGCAATGACTTTTTCTCCCACTATACTCCCTTGGCGGCAGTCCCAACTCTGAGCCCTATCTACTTTCCACTTTTCCACCCTAGCTAACTACACAACTAAGGGTAAAACATGACAAACATCCACAGACCAGATTTTTTCCCTCACAGTAATAAACACCATCCCACCAACAAAAACCTAGCTACAATTTCTTATGTCTATAAACAAAAAGCTAACTTGTCCACCATTATCCCCAAACCTTTTTTTCGTTCCCACAGATGCACACACATTTTTGAAGACATCAATCCAGATGTATCAACCTCTTGCACTTTTTAAATTTTAAACGAAAACAACAAACAAACAAGGTTCTATACAGACTACCAAGAACTACTATTCACTCACTTACCCAATGTAGTCCTGTCTCTATAGCCTCTATTTTATAGATCTGATATATCAAATCCCCTTTAGCCAACCTGACAAACTTCCTGCACATCACCCATAGCTCCTCAGACATACTCCACTGCTCCATTACCTCTTTTAACTGATACTTCTGTACTATACAACAGGTAGTCATTTGATCTTGGAATATAAAGAAAGAGATCGTCAAAATGGAAATGTTTGGTACTTCCAAGAGGGTCGTGAAGCTGGCGGACATGTGCAGAAACACCTGATTTTGAGATCCATTCCAACATTTGTGGAGTTGTCCAATGAGGTTCCAACTTCTTTCCCTTTTATTTGACTTGCTGGAAATCTCTTAATAGAACTAAGTCTCTGGTTCTGGCGGTCAATATCCAGCAGTCATTCTGGTCTTTGTATTGTCTTGCTTTCTTGCCAACCAGGCTACTGAATCTTCATGACGTTCTCCACAGAAATCAACATATGCATGCAGCTGATCCTCTAGTGGCTCAAGAATATTGGTACTCTGCAGTATTCCTTTCTTTAACCAGTCATCAATTCTAGCTTCTTCAGTCCTTGTAGTGGTAGGATTGAATCTCAGTAGTATCATAGCTGGTGTATACCCATGGACTCTGATGCATCTTGAATTGATACTTAGGACTGTGTTTTGTATCTCTAAACTTCAGTAATGAGAAGAGGGAGAAGATATATAATTCAAGCGAATTCGACCCATAATCATTTGAACATAATGTTCACTCAGGCCAACTGACTGAGGATGAGAGATTACTGAAGGGAAGTCAATAATACTGTTGTCTCTCCACATCTATGAGATCATGCAATCTGTGAAATGACTATCATTGTGTGTATACATTGTAAGTGGCCATCCAACCACTGGAATGACATGATCCAACAAGTCCTTCATAGTTAATATCTGGTCTACTTTCTTAACACCCACAGCTCAGAGAAACCAAGAGAAGTAATGGATTATAATAAAGATATAGACATACCCAGTAGCCTCACATGGTAGGTTGATAGGTCCCACATAGTCCATACCAATCATATCCAAAGGCTTAAACTGTATAATCGATCGTAGTTGACCAGCTTTTTAAATCTTTGTAACTTGCTGGCAAGATTCGCAAGAGGAAACCTAGTAGCCAATATCATATGCTTGTGAGAGCCAATATACTTTCCCATGAGTATGTCCTAGAGTGATACCAATAGCAAATTGTCCATGACCTGCATGCAGCCTAGTCAACACCTTCACTATATCACTTTTCAGAATGCAAGATGCAGGTTCACCATTCTTTTCCCTGAAGAATAGCTTTGGATCTGCTCCATCAATGAGGACAGACTTCCTCATCTTTCTCTCCAGTACTCATCTTTTACTTCTTCCCAAATCCATTCTCTTCATACTCACCACACCCTCAATTAACTCATCTAAGTGTCCTTGGACCAGTACTCTGTAGATCCCTAATTCCAACCATTTCCTCCACCTCCTTCTTCTCATATCCTGTACTACCTCTATTATACTCCCACTATCCTCTTTTTCTTGCTCAATTTCCTCCTCTTGTAAAATCAATATACTAGAACTTACCTCCAAAAATGCTGAAACAGCACCACCCTGTTCTCTCCCTTCTTTCAAATCAATATCTTGCACCCCATCAGTAGCCCAGAAATACTGATCTCTATAGAATGTCAAAGCTACAAATGAGTTCATAGTAACATCTGTGGCAAGTCCAACAACAGGAACCAAGGCACCAACCAATAGTCTGAGTCCGTCAGAATCTTCCACACCATGTTCTTTTAGAAGGCAAGTTAGTAGATGAGAAAGACCATCTGCAATACCAATAGAATGAGTGGTTGCAGATCGATGAAGAAGTCTAAAATCGTACTTGCCCAGTCTCTCTTGCCACTTAGCTATTCTACCATGTGCATCATTGTCTGGACCAGTAAGAACAGTCTTGAGAGTCTCATGATCTCTATATATAAAGAGTGGATACTTTGATGCCATCACTATCCAGCTGACCTCTACTAGACACCTAATCACTGCTAAAGCTTCTCATTCAAAATTTGAGTATCTTGTCCCTACCTCAATAAGCTTAAATAACATAAACATAATTATTCACTATGCAGCAGAGTGGGTTCCACAACTTGATACTTCTGTCCTCACTTTGACACCATCAAGCTGAAACAAAATGCCTCCCACTGCATGCTTGCTGGTATCGACTGCAAGATGATATTGTCCCAGTAGATCTGGTGATGCTATAGCATTATTTGATATTGCCTGCTTGAGTACCTGAAATGCAATATGCTTATCTTTGTCCCAGACAAACTCCTCTTCTAAAGACTTCTTCCTCATTCCTCCTTCAATCTTCCTTTCCACTTCTTCCTTCTCCACCTCATAATTCAAAATCCTCACCAGCTCTGTCCTACTAGGAATGAACCATCTCAGGAAAGGTGTAAGGTAACAAAAAGCTTCTACCTCTTCCTGATTAACAAGTGTAAGCCATTCAAGAATTGTTTGTTGCTTGTGTAAAGATGGTCACAAACTATTTGGACCAGCTTCCAACTCAACAAAGTGCAAAGAATCGCAAAAGAAGTGTGATTTTGAGTCCTTCAAATACATAGGTCGCGATGCACATCTAGGAAAGAACTGCTCATGATGAAAGCGACACATTTCTTCAAATGTCATAGAACTTCTGTAGCTATTATCTATCATTCCATCAAAGGCCACTTCTCCAGTATCACCTATTAGTGACTCAAAACCTTGTAGAATCACTTCTGTTCTAGAGCTATCATCTATACCACCAGGAATAGCTCCAAACACCAGGTCTCGAAATCTGTTGTAGGTATGGGTCCCACCAGTTAACCGTTGACCCATCACATTGTAATGGTACATCCCATATGGAGTAATGAAACGCAACTTTGTCTCATCTCTAGACTTGACAGGAATGGCCCAATATGAATTTGCAGCATCTGTAGCAAAGAAAAATCACTTCCCCTTCTTCAAGACAGTATAAACTATCTGTTCAAGTAGTCAACATGGGTATTGTGACTTCTCAGTAACTCGATTGAGGGGAATTAAATTGTGGACCATTCTCAACTGTGATTCTTTTGGAAGTGTCTCTGCCTGTGGCTTTAAGGGAAACTTTGTCCTTGCACCCCACTCAGAATCAAACCAATATATCAAACCTGCTTCTTCCATCTTAGGCAATAGATAACAGCAAAAGGCAATTTCTTCTTCAGTGTAAAGTAATATTCGAGACCAGTATGGTTTAGCTCCTGGTATAGGAATAATACTATGTTTGATGAGGTCTGTTGTCCAGACCCGTAACAGGTCAGTCTCAAAGACATCTCACCAGGTGTATAACATTCTATTTGCTTGTAACAATTGGGTCTCCAAAAGATGCTGCATAAGGTGTAGTTTTGTTGACATGAACCACCTGTTTACCTTCTCTCAACTAATCATATTCTCATTCAAGATCTCTCATTTCTCAGGCCTTTGAGTTGTCGGAAACAGCTGGACTTTATTTCTTGTCGACACTTTTGTCCCCAAGACCTTCAACTCCTTTACAACTCTGTCTCCAATTTCCAACCTTTTTTCTCCTTATCCAGATCCACTCCACTCCTTTGCACTGCTCAGCTTTGCATACCTCACTCCTTTTCCTTCCACCTTCTCTTTCTCCTACTCCCCCTTACTCTCATCTGCATCCCATCCAACATCTCCTATCACTCCTACCACTTTTCCTCTATTACCTCCTCCATCAAACATCCAATCACCAATCAAGCAACCTTCATCTTCCTCTTCAGTTCCAGCAGGGTCATACCTGCATCGCTCCTTTCTCTGATGCCAAAGTGACACAACTTGTTTTCCAAAAGTATAATCTCATCATCTCCATCTTTCCAGTGATCTAGTTCATTCAATTGAGTTTCAATTGTATCTTCAGCCTCATCATCATCATCACCATCGAGGATAGGTTGTGAGTCAAGACTTTCCATCTTTATATGGCTATCACTAATCGGTATACCAGGAACCTTTCTTCACACCTGATCACTGCCTTCAATGAATAATGTTTGAGAGTCATGATACTCTATAGCTTTAACATGTTTTACTCAATGACGAGAAAGTAACAATTGGTATATCTGGGATACAGCAACTTCATAAGCCTTGATTCTTGCCAGAACACCTGTGACAATGATGTCCAGCCACACATAATTTTTAAGAGCTACCAAGTGATTATCAGCCAAATACATTCCCAATCCAGACATTGGAAATCTCTGTAGACAAAGATTTTCTACCAACTGAGTCGAGATTAAATCAAGCATTGCACCTGCACTGACAAGAACATCTGGTAACTGAACATTACCAACCCAGGCTTCGACATACAAACATTCGATATTGTCTTCAACTCCTAGAGCTGCTTCACTACTGACTTAGTTACTGACTATCATTTTCGAGGAATGAAGTGTGGCTAGTATAGAAGCCTAGATAGCATTGGGTATCCTTTTCTTTCTCATCCTTGGAATAGATGATCATAAGAGCTCAGCCAAGTCACACCATAAACAAGGTGAACAATCAAGTGGTTGTGGTAATATTATCTATTGACTGGGTATTGGACCATGTAGTGTATCTTGTATTATAAAAGTTGTCTGACGCTTCATACAATTGATTGCAGCAATGATGCCTTTCCCTTCAAGTTTTGTCTTTTGTAAAGGCATCTTCAAAGATTGAAACAAAGGAGTTTGAGGAACCTGCTGTCCCCTACCACCAACATCATCTACCATCTCCACTTCTCCTCCTCTATTATCCTTAGTTGCCTCTCTATCATCTTCTTCATCTGCCACAGCAGTAATCTCTAGGCCTTTTCTATATCCTAATGGGTTATTAGTAGGCTGAAGAGACTGCTACAGGTCAGAGCCTTCTCCTATTTCTGCCAGTCTTCTCAATACCTTCTGGGCACTCTGACCACTACCTGTCTCAACATCTCTATCCTCTACTTGTGCCTTTTTTTCCACTAAGGCATTCTCAAAAATTGTCCTAACTGCTGGGATACAGGCTAGGACAACACAAGCATTTACAAGCTCTTTCCTGCTAACTGAACAAGACCAAACACAAGAGACAGGAGCCAACAATGATGCCACATTGTTCCTATGATCAGGAGGTCGTCATTGCAAAATTGTACATGGAGCAACCTCTGTAATATTTATACCAGAAAGTGCAGATTCCTGTCAATGATCAAGAATATGATAATCTTGTTCTTGCTGTTCGCACTTGCAGTGAATACGGTCCTGAATTTATTGTTCCTCAAAAGTAGAAACAGCCAGATTTGGACACATATCAGAATAGTGGCCTCTCATCAGACAATTAAAACAAGTGACTCTAGAATTGCCACAATAAATATTCATCCCCATTCTCTGATATCCAGATGACTGCCTTGGTTCACAGTCTATCAATGACTCATAGGCAGACATGAATGCATTAAACTGATCTTGAGTCATAGCAGATCTAAGAGCTGGACTTGCAACAGATGTTTGAATCATATCTGCTTTTCTAACCACATTTACTTGAGGTACAGAGAGTGCCAAATAAAGAGTTGCTGGAGTTTGGAGTTCTTTTCCTTTTTGACTTAGATGAAAAGGATCTGGTTCTCCGATTTCCTGGAAGGAAAACTTCACCACAGTAAGAGCTTTAGTAAATGAGAAATTTGGGGAATTGTTGAGGTCAAACATAACCCTTTGATGATTTTCTTGGTCCTTCATGCCTTTGATGAAGGCAATCTCAAACAGGGAATCTATATCCTTAAGAATCTTTCTTGACAACTTCTCAACTTGGTGCATATAATCACAAATATGCTCATTCTCATTCTGAAGCAACAAGAGCATCTCATTCTGTACTACAAACAATGAAGATGCTTGGGTTGCTTTCACCCCATATCAGTCTTTAAACTTCTCCACAATCTTTGTATAGCTTCTTTTATCCTCATCAGGCAATACATAGTACCACCAATGCCATGCATCTCTATCACATTCAAGATTTTGGTGGAAAAGATAGATCTTTGCTTTATCAGTAGCCTCAGTGATCCCAAGATTAATGGTGAGGTCCCAAGAAAGTGTGGCAGTTTCAACATTGTCAAGGTATTCCTCAACACTTTCGGACAAGTCTGTACTTCCCCCATTAAAGGGAGTAATTTTAACAAAAGTAGTTATCCTTATACCTCTCTGCCGAGTAGTGGATGCAGTAGGTAAGGATAATGGGGTATCAGTTTGGTCTAATAAGGGAGATGTCGGAAACGAGAAGATAGAAGTCTATGAAGATGATGATGAATTTAATAATTGATGATAGTGGTGGAGAAGGTCTTTATTGTTGTCGATTTCCTTACTATAGAAAGGCAGTATTCTTCCTTCCTGGTTGAGGTGGGGAAATTTGCCAAATTGTAAAAAGGTGTAATGATTGAAAGATGAAGACAGCAGCAAACTGGATAGCTGAAGATACAACTAAGTCTCTTTGGTACAGTAGCCAAAGAATCCGTTTCAGAGCACCAATGAAATGACAAAACAGCTCTGTCTGAAAGACACACAAGGCTAAGAAGGTTCGCTTCATGGAAAGGTAAACGACAGGAAGAAAGAGGAATCATCGGTCGTAGGAGGAACAAACACTACCAGGTGTGGGCAAAATGCTGCTCGAACAGCTGGGAATCGAATTGTCGTCCTTGGAAAAACAATTCCATCGAAGGGAATCACACTCAAGTCGAAAAAGAAAGTAATATCGGAAAAGGGGAAACAAAAATAAATTCGCGTTCATCGTCGCTCTATCTGATGTCCCTCTCTTCGTCCCTCCCTGTAAAACTAAAAAGTGGTTGTTCCTTATAAAGGAACCTACTACACAACAACCTGCAAGTACTAAACACCGTCCCACCAACAAAAACCTAGCTACAATTTCCTGGGTCTATAAACTAAAAGCTAACTTTTCTACCATTATCCCTAAACCTTTTTTCGTTCCCACAGTACCCCTTTTAAACGCTTTGCACCATAGCCAGGAAAATCCCCTATAACCATCTGCCTGGAAGCCATGTCGGACTTCAAAAGCTTTATTAGTAAAAGAAAAACACAGAAATTCCGGTAACGACACCGTAATTAATTATCAAATGTTCTTGCTCTAAGTGAATTGGTCGGCTAACTATTGGCGATCGCAAAGTCCACTCCGGTCACTTTTTCTGTCCGTTTTGTAGGGGACCGTGTAATCCGGAGGTTAATCGGGTTTGGCAAAACTGGTCTCTGGTTGGTGAGCAGAAAACGGCATTTTTTTTTTGTTGGCAGTTCGAGCTCTTTCTGCCTGGTTCTAGTTGGAAAAATAACCCACGATGAAGTCCATTTGTCCCAAAAGCTTCATGCTTTTCCTTCGTTTCTTTCTCTTTTTTCTGGGGATTCCAGATTCGCTCCTGGGCTCACTGGATAAGTCGGCGATGGTGATTTATAACTCTTATACCCTCTGTTGTAGCATCCACCCCGTTTCCTTATCGGCTGTGTGATTTTACTTAAAGTGTCGAGTGTTTGTTCTGCTACAAAGCCTTCAGATCGCTTGGCGCATGGGGGCGGATAGAGGCGGATTTCCTGAGCTCGGCTAAGGAAAGGCTACTCAAGGCTGATTTCACAAGTATGTTACTCGCTCGCGCAGTTGGAATCTCTTCTGAAATAGATCAATTTTTCTCCAGCTTACATGTACAGTCTGTTCCGGCACTGTGATATTGACATTCTCAAGTCACGAGAATTGCATTTCTTTTTGCAATCTGTTGGTCAAAATTTGTTTGTGGTCTCTATTTTCTGTGCGGGTACTCGTGCCAAGGTTGTGGCTCCCAGCCACAACGGCCAGAGTTTGCAGGCTCACAACCGGGGGCACTCTAAAGAGTGCCTGACAGCTCAACGGTCCTTTACGGCTCAACGGTCCTTTGTGGCTCACCATAGTAAATTGGTGGCTCAATGGCACTTTGTGGCTCAACACAACTCTGTAAATTAAGGTAACAGGATGGTACAATATAACTTTCGGACCTAATGCAACTTCATGCTAATGGATTATTATAGTACAGTACTAGTATCATGGCTGAAAATAAAACCTAAAGTTTAGAGAATACAGTATTTTGTTTTAAACTAATTTTCGCAATCTTGCCTGTTGTTTGATCCCCATTACAATCATCCTGGATATCTTCTTTTTCTGGGCTTGAACTGCCTACCTAGCTTTCACCTTGGCCTTTATCTTGTCCAGGAAAGGTTTACACGCCGCTCTCTCAACTCTTTTTTGGGCATTTTGTGCCTTGTGTAGCTGTTTTTCTGCCTTTTCCACCTCCACATCCTCCTTTCTTTTTGCCATTTGTTGTTCTTCGGAAGCATATATTACACCACCACTTTGTGTCTGCCTTCTACTTTAAGCTCTTCACCTTGTATTCGTGGCTTCCTCCACTGCCTGTGTATTTTCCAAGTGCTCCATTACTAATGCACCAGATTGGGCTAGAGCTAGTCCACCTTAGAGTATGAGCTTAAGTCTTCGCTGGAAATCTGGTGACATATCTTTTGCATCCCGTAGTAATTCTTCACCTTGTGCCTTTAAGTGTGGAATTATAAGAGGAATACCCGCAGAAGACTCGAGGGGAGGTATTGCTGGTTCTCTGACTACTGGAGCTACCTCTCGTAGCTTTGAAATAACTTGATCAGGATTATATGGAATAAGGCCTGTAGCTCTGAATGCTGATCTAATAGTTGACTGTTTGAATGTTTGTTGGCGGATGGAATCAATTCTATCCAGATATTCACATTTGTCAAATTCCCCACAGCACATGCGAGTGGCTACCTCTATAGCCTCTGAGTAATAATGCTTACAAGGTTGAAACACTACCACATCCAATGGCTGAAGAAGGTGGCTCAAATGAGGAGGTAAACAGAAAACAATAATTTTGTACTTGTCGCAATAGTCGAGAAACTATTTGGTCTAATGGGAGCCAAAGCCATCAAGGAGTAGCAATCAGTGAGTTCCAACTTGTTGCTTTGCAGAGAATTTTTCGAAATGGTCAACCGACTTTATTGTCAATTCATCATTACTGTAGCCCATTTCTAATGTACCTACAAGGTAATTATCTGGTATACTAGTAGTAGTATACCAAGACTCCTAGTGGATAACACCTGGAATAATAATCATTGGAGGTAAAACAACCCCATCACCACTAATTGTTTCACAAACAGTTAAAGGTTCTTGATTGGTAGAACTAGCCAAATAAGCCTGCCGATTTGGATCATGAGTGATGATCCATTGGTCACGTCCTATACCAATACGGAAACCAGTTTCGTCAAAGTTGTACTGGTCACCTGGTTGAATATTGTGTATTTGACAGACTGTAAGATATTTTTGAAACCAAGCTCAAATGTTGTCAGGTTGGGCAGCATTCTTCCAATCTGCGTCGATTGATTGCTGCTTCCGAATAAAATACTCTGGATGGTTATCCAGGAAACATGAGGCCCACTGGTTACTAACAACAGGTGCTGGTGCTAAGCCTGTGTACCCATATTGGAGGATTGCATTTGCACAACTTGATACAATTTGCAAACGGGCACTGGTACCTACTTGATCTAAACGGTCAAGATACTGACAAACAGCCAGTTCTTGATTGTCTGAAAGCTTATGATTTGTGCCTGGTCAGTCTTGACGTGATTGGTGACCCTGTAAATGAGCTTGAAGTTATCTAACAGGTATTTCATACTTGTAAGCAATTTCTGCAAAATTTGTAGACTCATTTTCACTCAACTGAAGAAAGGTCACAGCAGCCTGGATTCGTATTTCAATATCCCCATAAGGCTCGACTCACTGACTTGGTAAAACAAAGGCTGGGGCTGGCAGCATAATTGGTTGTGGTATAGAGAAACAGTTTGTGAAGTAGAGAAATGGTGTATGAAGTGGAGAAATAGTGTGTGAAGTGGAGAAATAGTATGTGAAGTGAGTATATCTCTGGTTTATATGGACCACAAATATTCTTCGAAGTCACCTTAATTTACAGAGTTGTGTTTAGTCACAAAGTGCCATTGAGCCACCAATTTATTATGGTGAGCCACAAAGGACTGTTGAGCCGTAAAGGACTGTTGAGCTGTCAGGCACTCTTTAGAGTACCCTTGGTTGTGAGCCTCTGAACTCTGGGGGTTGTGGCAGGGAGCCACTACCTTGGCACGAGTAGTTACAGTGCAAGAATAAGGTGACACTACTTGAACAGACCTAGAAACACTTTACCTTTCTCAGAATGGGCCAATAAAGGAAATGATTTTTTTTCCCTGGAGTTACATAATCCCAAGTGCTAACAAGTGAACCCCACAAAACAGAGTGGCCGTCTAGTGTAAGCCGAGAATGTTAAATGAGAATTTCGCTCGTTCACTTCACCTACCAGAGGATTATAACGTAGGTAACAATATGGATAGGGGGTAAGGCCCTCTTTACATCTACCAATGTAAATACAGTATGGTTCCAGAAGACTAAACTCCATACCAACTTTCATACGAAAAGTGTGACAATTTTAGCTGTGATGGCAACTGTAACACTTTTTTTTTTCTTCCTAAAATAGTCATTACCTTACCTTTGAGGCTCAAATTTTGAAATTTTAGGTTATAACAAAAATGATTTTACTGCAGATTAGAAATGATAATAAGGAAGGGAAAATTACAGGAGCTTGAACTGATGAGAGTTAATGAATATTGTTTATGTAAGGCCCCACTAGTTGGACTACACATGTAGGGTTGAGGGGTAGTGTTGACAGATATCTCTTACAGTTAATAAAAATTTAGTTTACACTAGTGTCATATTTAAGCCTCAATGGTAGGGTAATGGCTATTTTAGCAAGAAAAAAAAAGAAAAAAGTGTTACAGTTGCTATCACAGCTAAAATTGTCACACTTTTCGTGTGAAAGTTGGTATGCCAGTGGAGTTTACTCTTTCGGAACCATAGATTGTATTATTTTCCAACCATAATATTTTCACAGAAAATTAAAACCACCTGGTCGACCAATGCATTGGAGATAAAATCATGGACAGTTTATTTTTGAAGGACGGTTTGTGGAACAATGAAGGAAGAATAGTGTTGAGAAGCTGGAGTTAAGCACTTGCCCACTTAACACAATCACTATAATACACCTTCTTTGTGATATCAGTTCTTACCATCATTCAAGTGACTGAAACTTTGTGTTTTACATAGTGCCAGTTCTTCAAGGTTTGTTGAATTAGCATTTTAGTTATGTTAGCTGATCAGATAGTGGAAGAATGTGAAGGAATGATGATACTAGTAACTGTTCAGATCACCTAATATCTCAACAGTTCCAAGTTATACTCCTGTATTACAATCAAGGTACATCAAGTTATGACCAGTTTGCTCAGTTTACATCAGCAGATGTTGAGAGTGTTTCTGATAACACTTGATTTCAACCTCTGTTTTCATGAATGTTTTTTATCATGAATAATCAGATGATTATGTCATCAGCTAACAAATTACAGAAAATAAGATGAAATCAAATGAATATGCTAGCTGTTTTCAGAATTATTTTTATTTTTATTTTTAGAGTTTTGTAACAGGTGGTAACCTGTATGAACTAATACAATAGGGATTGGCGGTAGGCCAGCTATCGTTTGATTCCTAAGGGAGACTAGAGAGGGAAAGACAAGAAGGTCTTAGAAGAAGCGAAGGGGAAAGGGAGCAAGAGAATCGCCGTTCAACCAAGTATATTTCTTATCTAGGTTGTGTCAGAAGTCTGGCATTTCCTGCTAGTCAGGAAGCCTGTCTTAAATACATGATTTCCTCCACCCAAGGTAGAGGCTCCTGAAAACCCGCAACCACTGTCATTACTGGTAAGTGCACACTACCGGAATCTTGTGATCCTACCGGAGTCCTGAAAGCCCAAGGCAATCCCTCACCAAAGCCCTATATCTACCACCGGTATACATGAACATTCCTTCCCTTGGAATCCCTAGGGCACAACCTTGCCGGTACAAAAGCATAACTAAAACAAACATAACATGTTACCGGAATCCTAGTGATACCGGTAGTGAAACAATCAATCAATCAATCAATCAATCAATCAATGCCAAAACAAATAACATAACATGACAAAGGAAAACATAAGCATAACCAGTATACAGTTGCCGGAACATGTACACATGTTACAAGTTTGAAAGGATTAATACAAAACTGTTGTGTAGAATCATGGATCTATACCATACCCTCAACCTCATTACATTCTATCTGATAAGCTCCATACCTTTGTTTCATCCCACAGTTATCAGTATATCAATGTTAGGTATTCAAAAATTTAATTTACTCAGAAAGTGCAACAACAAGAAATTTCCTGTCACTATAATACAAAACTTGCACAACTCTGATTGCTGTATTCTTGGGTATAACTTTAAAAGGTTCTAAAACTAGGACTTCAGTTTGCTCAATCTCAGAGGTGGAATATCCTTCAGCTACAACCTTTAGGATCTTAACAACTCAATATAGATTATCCTGGAAGAGAACAAATGAAAAGCCTGCTTTAATGCCAAAACCTTGTGTTCTAGCTTATTTATATGACTAGTACGTACTTAATAAGATCCAGCCTGGCAAAAATACTGATGACCAATATTCTAGAGCCTTTAGATGACCTGATTGAAGAGTATCAGTCTGACATCTAGAAAAGAGTCATGTGTCCAACTGTTGACTGTTATTACTAATACCAAGAAGAACTTTCATGTCTCATTCTTTAAAAAGTGTACTTAGTGCCTCTCCTACAGTTCTGAAACAATCAAGATTTGAGTCAACCCAAATTCCCCCCTGAGCAATAAACTTTAAGCCTTCAGCACATATATAGTAGTTGGCTAGATCTTTACTAGGTGCCTGCTAATTTGAATGTTTGCGATTAGTACAGACTTCTGAATTGATACTCTCCTCTGTTTTAACATGCGAGTTTGATAAGATTCTATACCAATTTACCCAAAACCTAGCATAGCAGAGAAGGTAGTATTTTGGTTTTGTCAGGTGAGTGATAGGGGCTTTTTGTAGCAGACTCCTTGATGATGTTTCAGGAAATCATGCTAATGCTATTTGCCTCCATGTACTTATTAAACGTATCATCCAATTAGTTTGAGTATCCAGTTGCCTTATCTACTCCTCCAAGTCTACTATTAGATTATTGTATAAAAGTTTTGTAATTAAAGCAACAGAGGTAATAAGGTGGAGTCCAGTATCAATCTCAGAATTTTGAGCTTAGGTGACTGCTAACAGATTCCAGATTTGAATTTCCAGTTTTAAGGAGGTGGAATAATATTATTGGTAACATCTGAATTAAGATTTTGAAGTCTTTTCCAACAAAAGATCTACTCCAGTGTACTATCCTACATCCTGTCAAGTGTTTCTCCAAGGATTCCTAATTTAGTTAGTTGATAAACTCTTTTAAAGGTTCCCTTATCTTTTTGATGGGAATCCAATTCAAGATAGCTAATGTAATATTCTTAAGAGGACCTAAGAGCCATGTATGAAGGTGTTTGAATGACTGATCTTGAAGTAGATTGAATCCTGTAAGAAGATAGAGAAAACTCATCCCATCACTGATCTTTAGGCCCACAGCTGTAGGAAGTTTTGAACTTGGGTCAATAACCCATTGCATAATAGTCCTAATTATTTGATACAACTCTCTGAAGTTTTCAGAGCATAAGACTTCAATCAGTGAGTGTTCATGGTTCATTATTATTACTCCTCATTTATTATACATACATAGACAGTATGGATAATTACTCTTCCATGAATAATTTGCTAATTCAGAAGAGGCAGGATTATCTCCTTTAACCATAAGTACTGACCCTGTCAAGAGAGTTGTTTTCTGGTTTGATACATCATAGGCTATTAAACTATAGTGTAATTATTGCAGGTTGGTAATGACTGAATCAATAACCTGAATACCAGAGCAGTCTTTTGTAATACTAACAAAGTGATATCCTTGATGGCCTCAGTTAATCTAGGATATATGGTTAAAAATAAAACAACTAGCTGAGTATGTTTGTGAGTAATACCTTTTTTGGCAACTCAGGAAATGAAAGTAAGGTACACTCATGTGGGTTTCACTTTTTACTGGTTCCACTTTTTACTACAGTTACCACTCAGGCCATCCTGCTATAGAGATATATTGACAACCTTTATTGGTATGGACAGATTTAGTTGATTTATGGTGCATCATACAGGATGGTATAGATATAGAATTTCCAAATTTTCCTGTTAGATAAGGAGATGTAAATTATTACCTTCAGGATTGTGTGAATTCTTTTCCACTATTATTACCATACCAGATTACGGGGGGGGTAAGAGTTTGTAGGATGATAAGTCAAAATAAGATCTTCAGCTAAGATATGTTATGAGTATTCACTTAATCAATGATTTTGGTCATGTGCTAAGAGTATATGATTTTTAATTGCTGTTAGAGGATAGCAATGAAGTTTTCTCTGTACATAATCTGGATAGCCTTCCTCATGCTGCCCACAGAATATACCCCAAACTTCTTCTTCTATTGAGTTCTGAAAATGAATGATATCTCCAAACCAGATAGTATGGTAGACACCAATTGGAAAATCTCAGTTATAAATAGTGGGTTGAAGGGTGGGTGTTGAATACAATTTATCTCCTGACCATAGCTTATTATAAATTCCAGTTACTGATTTGGTTGATATGTTCTTCTCTGGCTGATAAATTGCCTAACCAAACTGGTGCAAGTTGCTTGCAGAAATTAGTTTTGTGACTTCCATACGAATAAGATCACATACATCAATGTGATAATAAGGTTTCATCAGAGAATCCTTAGTTGTAGTATGGACAATTGCTGCAGTTAGTATATGCTTCCAAAATCTGATAATAGTTGAGAGAGTGGGAACTGAACTTGGTACAAGCTTTTTCAGAATAAACTAAATGTCTTTTAATTGTGATCAGCTAAAGGGTATATGCTGAGAGTGTACTAGAGTATATAATAGGGTAAATGTTTCAGAAGGAAAAGGGTACCATGAGTTCTCTGATGGTTCCACAGGTTTCTCATTATGAATAGCTGAAAAGCTAAATCATAGGCTTCAAGAGGCTGCATTATTGGGTTGGTTGTTGGCATATCTGATAGGTAGAATATCATCTATTAGTTGGAATTCTTCTGACTTGTATTCTGCATATTTGCCTTCAGTACTGGAAAGATCAGAGTAATCAAATTCATAATCTATTATATCATAAATACTCAAATCATCTTCATCTGAATCAAGATTAAAGCTGTCATCTATGCTCTCATCTGTGAGATTATTGGCCTCTGGAGAGTGGAACAATTGTGGAGAATGGTGGTTAGAAAGCTGATGTTCTCTTGGTTCAACTACAGAATTATTGGTTTGTAATCCTGGTCACAGGAGGGGGGGAAGGGTACTAGGATTGTAGATAATATAAGGTTTGCATTTCTTGTATTTGTAGGAATCGTAGGGGGTGCTGGTACTTCTGAAATGTTGTTGGACTTCTCTAACTTAGCAAACTTTGACATAATAGAATTATACTCAAGCCAGCATCTTCCAGTTTTGTCATGCTCAAGAAAGGCTTCTATCTTCTGAAGTAATCCATATTTGGTTTGTACTTCTTGCCATTGTACCCACAGGCTTGCTAGTCTAAGGCTGCTAGTATGGTATGCCACCTCATGATGTTTCTCCTTTATGCAATGCTGGATGAAATTATCTTGTCAGTATATGTGTCCATAATAGCGCAATAGGCATTGTAGACTTTGATTTATTGTTTTGATAAAAGTTTGAATATCACAGTAATTGTAGGTATGATGTTGGCTTTAAATGAGAATAAGCATTTCTTTTTATAAATTTCTTTTTACAATACAAAAATCGTGATATAGTATGGAGCCTCACAGGTAGGGACTTTTTTTTTTGTTCCTTGAGTCACACCAAATAGGGCTACCTCACAAATCTCAGTCACAGTTTTTTCTGTGTTGAAGTTCAATGCCACATTACTAATATAACCATTCAACCTCTTACTTCTCTTAATCTTCTACCAACTCCTCTTCTTTTACACTAACTCTTTTTACATTACTCCTATCATCAAACTTTAGTGGATAACTTCCTCATCACTGAATTTACTTTGCAACCTTACCAAGTTATTACTCAAGTTAATAATTGGCTTTCTTTATTCTCTTATTTCTTTTCTGCAATAGAGGAAATTAATCAGGGAACTGCCACAGACTCAGGTTCTCTGAATAACAGCTTTAATCGATCAGCTCAAAATTCTCCTTATCCTTATTGAACAAAATGTCTGCCAGCTTCTGAATTGTACCACCCCTACCAACACAGTCATGCCTCAGGATTACATTTTAATTCAACTCCCAATCAGCCACCAGTACCTTCCCCCTTTCCAAATGTCGAAGTTAGGTATCCGATACAACCAGATAATTCCACCATCAACCACCTTAATAAGAGGTTAACCTCTTCACTGGCAGTACACTTCTATATATCAAGTATGACAGTAGGAACTGCTCTTGAACCCCCACCTCCTACAGCCCCTCATCAGAAGTGTTCGTGAAACATATTTCACCTTATTAAGTACCCAGTACCTTACTAAATGCCACCTCACAGGGTTGATCGCAACTGTACCTGCCACTGCCACAACCATTGTGACTATATACTACCTTGATTTTAATTTAATAATTTGCTCTCTCTGAATTTCTAATAGTTAACCGATCTAGATATACATCAAAAAACAAAAAGGCGAAACCCAAAGTCCTCCTGATGAGAAATGACCAATATTGAAAAAGTCATGATCATTAGATTTTTCTACTACCTCCGGAATATTGCCCTTGTTGCTCAAATTATTGAACAGCCATGGACAACTATTAAAAGCTTCCTTGCTCATGTATGTGAGTGTCAATCACTAGATAATGATCCTCACCCTGGTCACACACCTGTTCTCATCCAGTGACAGCATTGCACAATTGTTCAGGCAGTCAAATCCAACTGGAAAATGAACAGATCAGATTTCAGAGATAAATATGTACCAGGTGTTTCTCTTTCTACTGGTTAGTACTCACCTAAATGATAGGTCATGATTCTCTAACAATTTTATAGTGGATAGAGTACTCAGAGAGGCTAATATCAAGAAATAGCTAACCAAATTAAGACCAAAGCTCAAGGCTGTGCATATTGCAAAGAGATTGAAGTGGGCTACAGCTCATAAGGATTGGACAGCTGAGGATTTTGAGAGGGTCATCTGGAGTGATGAGTGCAGTGTGGTGAAATGCAAGGATCCAAGGCAGCAGTGAGTTTTCAGAGAACCTGGGGAGCAGTGACTTGCAGAGTGTATTCACTCTAAGGAAAAGGATAAGGGTATTTCGCTTATGGTATGGGGGTGCTTTTAGGGTAAGAGAAAAGGTCCTTTGGTTCCTATTACCCAAAATATCAACAAGACTAGGTATGTTAGGCTCTAAAGAAGATATCTTTTTCCTGTAATTCATCAAATGATTTCTTTTGGTATGCAACTTGAGGATATTCCTTTTCAGCAAGACAATGCTTCTGTTCACAAGGCTGATAATGTTATGAATTGGTTGGAGAAAAATTGTATTGAAGTGGTAGAACACCCCCCCTTACTCCCCTGATTTAAATTCTATTGAGTATACATAGGTTGAACTTAAAAAGCAATTACACCAGCAGTATCCAAGGATTGGGGATACCCCAGGAGGAAAAAAGGCTGTTAAGAAGAGGCTTGCACAAGTATTACCTTTGGTTTGGGAGACAATTCCTGAAGAGTTTTTTGAAAAGTTGTGGAAATCAATACCTAATAGAGTGGCTGCAGTATTGGAAGCAAAGGGAGGTTATACAAGGTATTAGCTAGTTTTATTTATTATTGTGTTACTCTAAGATATATATAGTTGATGATTGATCATTGATGGTTGATCATTGAGAGGTAGTTGTTAAGAGCTGATTACACATGCATGTACACCTGTGCTAGTTGACAACCCTACCATTGCCCCACCACATTATGGTGCAACTGCAATTAAACATGTCTCAGATCATGAACACTTTTGACAAGGGGCTGTACTTCAATCCCCCCAACAGTTGACTATTCCAATATCCCTCCACACCTCAGATGTCTTACCAGGAGAGCTTCAAATATTACTGAGGTATGAAATATATTTTATTGCATTTCCAGTCTCTCTTTGCTTTCCCATAATATTTTAAATATATCACTAATAATTGAACCTACCTTCTCTAGATGATAAACCACCAACAATCAGCATTTAATGCTTTTCAAATCTGAGCCACCCAGATTTCCCATGGCCCAGAATTTCATACTCTGGATAATCAGTCCCTGCAAATGGTAAAGTTGCTTGAGAAAATTCTAATAAATCAAGACCATTTAGAGAAAAAAATAGAAAAAACACAACAAGAATTGGAACTCCTCAAGCCCCACTTAGTATCTTCTTTAGTGCTTTACTGTGAGTTAAGTATTGAGAAACCACTATCTTTCCCTACACTTAAAGCCTTTGTTGATGTCAGTTTTATACCTTTTTTTTATTTTTTCTTTTCTGTCTCAGTAATTCCATAGTCTCTTCCTATTTCAACTGAATTTACCAGTGTTTTTGGAGGCTAATAACTTTCTCTTAGTCTCCAAATCTTTTATCAAGAGATGTTTAGATATACAGCCCCTCATCAGAAGTATTCATAATCACCTTACTAAGTAATGGCATGTCGCTAAATGCCACCTCACCAAGTTGATTGTGACTATACCTGCTACCTATTTTCACCACAGTGTCATGAAAATCAACCACCTCCTTTTAATAATTTACCCTTTCTCTGAATTTCCAACACTTAATTGATCTGGATATACATCAAAAAAAAAAAGCAAAACCTAAAGACTGCCTGAAGAGAAATGACCAATGTTGAAAAAGGTATGATCATCAGATTTTTCTACTGCCTCCGGAATATTGCCCTTGTTGCTCAAATTATTGGATGGCCATGGACAACTATTAAAAGCTTGCTTCCTCGTGCATGTGAGTATCTATCACTAGATAATCTTCCTCACCCCGATCGCACACCCATTCTCAGCCAGCGACAGCATAGCACAATCATCTGGGCAGCCAAATCCAACCAGAAAATGAAGAGATCAGATTTCAGAGATAAATATGCACCAGATATTTCTCTTTCTATTGGTTTGTACCCCCATCAGTGATAGGACATGATTCTCTAACAAATTTATTGTAGATAGAGTACTCAGAGAAGCCAATATCAAGAAATAGCTAGCCAAATCAAGACCAAAGCTCAAGCCTGAGTATATTGCTAAGAGATAGAAGTAGGCTACCGCTTATAAGGATTAGATAGCTGAGGATTTTGAGAGAGAGTCATCTGGAGTGATGAGTGTAGTGTAGAGAAATCCAAGGATCCAAGGCAGTAGTAGATTTTCAGAGAACCTGGGGAGCAGTGGCATGCAGAGTTCATCTATGCAAAAGAAAAGGATAAGGGTATTTCACTTATGGTATGGGGGTGCTTTTAGGGTAAGAGAAAAGGTCCTTTGGTTCCTATTACCTGAAATATCAACAAGACCAGGTATGTTAGGCTCTTAAGAAGGTATCTTCTTCCTGTAATTCATCAAATGATTTCTTTTGGTATGCAACTTGAAGATATTCTTTTTCAGCAAGACAATGCTCCAGTTCACAAGGCTTATAATGTTATAGCATGGTTGGAGAGAAATTGTATTGAAGTGGTGGAACACCCCTCTTACTCCCCTGATGTAAATCCTATTGAGTATGCATGGGTTGAGCTTAAAAAGTGATTACACCAGCAGTATCCAAGGATTGGAGATACCCCAGGAGGAAAAGAAGCTGTTAAGAAGAGGCTTGCACAAGTATTACCTTTGGTTTGGGAGACAATTCCTGAGGAGTTTTTTGAAAAGTTGTGGAAATCAATACCTGATAGAGTAACTGCAGTATTGGAAGCAAAGAGAGGTTATACAAGGTATTAGCTAGTTTTATTTATTATTTTCTTACTCTAAAATATATACAGTAGATGATTGATCATTGATCATTGTTGATTATTGAGGAGGGGACTTGGAGTGAGTGTGCATGCCCACACACCTATTGATAACACCACCATTGACAACCCTACTGTTGACCTACCACATTATTGCACAACCGCAATTAAACATGTCTCAGATCATGAACACTTCTGATGAGGGGCTGTACAATTCACTGAAGGTCTTATGTAGTCAAATGCAAGGCAATGAAGCAGTATTACACAAGAATACACAAAGCTTACTAAAGATGAAGGTATATGTATATTTCCTAATTGTGAGTATATATTATATATAACTAACTACTGTATAGATCCTACTTTGTAACTATATTAAATCAATTTTTACTCACCTGGACCTTCAAGATGAAAAGTGGTTTGACCAAACCAAGCTTTATATAATACTACTCTGATATTCTATTGACTTCTACTTACAGAAATCTTTCTTGTATATGAAATGTTTTGCTGAAGTGGCCTTCAGACTATGAGTGTAGAAGTCTTTTAATTAAAAAAAACTGCAATTCTCCAACACCTTTCAGACTCTATTTCAGAAGAAAAGAGTAAATTCAAGTCACACCTAATAGATACTGCCTTTCAAGAAGTTCTTATTGAAAGGTTTACTGAACATCTATTTATTTACTAGTTCAATTTATAGTGGTTGTGGAGAAGAAAGGTTGAATCAACTGTATGCTGTTGCAGCCAAATGGGTTAGAAAACAAATCTAAGTTAAAATAATTGCATTGCACTAATTGGAAAAGTGTTGTTTTTAGCATCATATTATCAGTCATGATAGGAATTTAAGAACTCAGAAAAATGAATGGTGCTCAAACATCTTTCGCCAATTAACTACACTCTTTAGAAATATTGATAGTCAAGAATTTCCACAGTAAGTGACACATATTCTAATATCTTTTTGGTACTTTCCTGTATCTGTTTCAATTAACTTACCCTATTAGAATTCAGCTTTCATCTTCCCCTTTTGGAAGAAGATCAAAATTTGTACCCTACAGGTCACAATGTATTAGAGTCTCAAGATGGTCTTCTTAACTATAAAGAAATTGAGGAGGATTTTCTTCCTGGACTTGAGGAGTTATTAGAAAATGAGGAGAGTTTACCCCACAGTGTTACAGATAATACTCTTGAAGATATGATCTTTGACGATAGATCGAATGAGATTTTGAACTCTTATTAAATACTGACAGTTTTTTTCTTTTCTCTTTAAGTATATAGTCTATATTTGTTTATGCTACTTTGTTTGAGTTGTTTTTTTATTTGAAGTCTGAATTTGTTTGTGTCTATTTTTTGTCTGGATCTGTACAAGCTTTTCTGTTTGTTTTAACTTTCTTTTCTTTGTAGTTTATATCTTCTATAGTTTCTACTTCTTCTCTACTTTAGTATATCAGACAACTTAATAGTATCAATATGATACCAAATAGAACCCTCAAAAAAAATAACCTGTTATCTAAACCTAAATGCTACTATCTGTGGTAGTTTTTGTACTATGACTGTTGTGGAATAACTAGAGCATCAAAACAAAGTTAATTGTCTGCCTTCTAATACCCTATAGGGGGGTTTTTTTTATCTTTTTTTTTCCTCTTTCCACAAATGATAACTCCTGATCAATCAACCTCCATCAAATGACATATACCTGATGATTACTTAGTAGACTCCCTGTGGTAGTCTTACCATATCAGGTATCAGAACCTCTCCTCATTCCGAACTTTTCCAGGTACTTTGAATGCTGTCATCATCTTATTTCCCTCCTTACATAGTCTGTTTTAACTACTTCTAGCACTCACACTAGATTCTGATAGAATGTTTTTTTTTGGATACAGTGGTGTATTTCTCGCATTTACGGGTAAATTTAATGAATGTTTTTCCTTATTGTTTGACCATGCTTTCAGTTTCCTTCTCCCCGAAGTAACAGCGATATAACCTCCCCTTATGCAACCCTGTATAGGCATATGTTTATCGCCGTGACCGTCATCATCGTAGTTCTCTTAGGTTTCTCAAATTTGTTTTGTAGACCCTAACAACTTGGCCTCCGGAAAGGTTTGCAGGACACCACTGGCAAACTTCCCTTGCCACTTTATGGCAGTCTTCTCAACCTGCGTTTATTTCTCCCTCCCTACACAAAAACTCAACCATAATCGCACCCCCACAAGGCCTTTCAAAATGCGGGCACATCCACCTAACAAGCCCCTCCCTTTGGCCCACCAACAAGCTCTAGCCGCGGTGAAGCCCCTCGCGGATATCCTCTGCCCTAACACCTCCTACGAAATGTCCATCATCGAGCCTTCCACATCCTCTCCAGTTCGGAAGGAATCAGAATACCTCCTAGCCATTGAATTCAACGAGGCAGCCCACATCAGGTGGTGGGTGGAAATTGGTGAAAACTCCACTTTCCTAGCGCTGAGACGTACAAAGTCAATCTTCAAGCCAATCAGTAAGTATAGACATTTTGAAAAAAGATGCGCAGTGACTAATGGGAAGCGTGG
>ML120652.1:3018-26229 GCA_003788595.2 Choiromyces venosus 120613-1
TTCAAGGTAAATGGGTGATCACAAATTATTATTTTTTTCGGAGTCTCATCCGTTGCAACGCCGACCCTTGTACCTCTGAGCTACGTTATTATGAGCCCCGTCGATACTGATATCCTAGTGTATCTCCATAGCTTCGGATATATGTGTTTACGTTACCATCCGACTCGGCGCGCACCGGATATGCAGGAAGGGGATTGAGTGGACAGGGAAACGGCAAGAAGCCACGCATTTGATTTGTACTTTACCTATGGTCAAGTGATCCCTGTCTTTTCCGTAGGGGTTGTTCCGCCCGTTATACTCCCGAGCCACGACATAATTTTGTGGGCCAAAGGCGGCGGGCAGGTACTATCGCAACATCAGGGGCTTGAATTCTGGCAGAGTATAACAGTTATGTTTGCAGAAAACGTCATAAAAGCAGAATAGGACTTACACATCGTCACATTCGCCTTTGAATACGCTTATCTGTTCTTCGGCAAGTAGGTAGAAATGGCCTTTGTCAAAGGCTCGAGCATCGGTTTCCGCTGTAATCAAGTTCATCGCCCCACAGGTTACAGTTGCGGGCATTTGTGTGGCTATTTTTAATCTTAGCTGCCCAATTGCTGGCCGGTAGGTGCATCTAGGTGAAGTTAGTTAATGTCAGCCTGGGAATAATTGCTTGGATACATACGCTCAGACTCCTATCTTCTTCTCTAACTCAGAGAACTCTTCAATTGGAATATACAAAATAAGATAACCGTCTTGCAAGAGCAGCTTTGAGAGTTCGTCAGGTATCAGCTGTGATTGAAAATTATGAACAAGTGTGTAACAGTAGAAAGAAAAGAAGGCTTAACAGACAGGGTGAAGGATTTCGGAGTAGAACAGTCAATTTTGTTTCCATAAAGAGTCCTAATAGGGAGGTTCTACTACGACCGTCGTAAATTGAACTGCACTTATTTTGTGGCAGTGTATGTGTGTTGCAACCAGGGCAGAACATTGAAGATTTTGCTAAGAACAGTTTGAAACTTGGTGTCGGTTGCAAAGTTTGCGCTTAAGGTGTTAGTGCCAATTACACCAAAATTTGGTAAACAACAGTGTAAACAAAGGCCTGTTACGACCGCCTTATTTAAGAACTGTTCTTAAGACTTTACAAAAGTTGAGCCACAGTGCACTTAGACAAACTAGGAAAGGTTAGCGTCGTTGCTCTGGCAATAAGTACAGTTCATGTTACGACGATCGTAGCAGAACCTCCCTAATGCGCACCTACTACTTGTCAGTCCCGTTCCCTTCTCCAAAGTTGACATGCGGCATTTGCTCCAAGAACCTCTGCTATGCGTGAACCAATGGAGCCTTACCAGGTTGATGAGGATAGTCATCCTGTCGCATCTGACTTTACACTTTCCAGCTCGGCCTTCACCAAACTACCGGCACTCATCACGGAAGAGAACAAGCCCCGGTACTCCACCGCTGCCGACGTGCCATCGAAATTGAAGCGAAAGTTGAAGAATATCCTGAATAGGAAGCCGGTTGCTACAGGCTTGTCACCGGTGTTCCTGATCATATGATTGAAGCCATCGATGAGGCATTGAAGGAACTCGCTATTCGCGGCGCGGCCAGATTCACCTACGAGAAAAAAAATGGAGTCACTCATTGTCAGGTTGATGCCGTGTACTTCGCTCGAACACATGAGCTTCAGTTTCCACTGGGAAATCAGTGACAAAGTTAGCAATATTCGCAGGAATTATTTTTATTCCGTGCTGCCTATCGAAAGAGCCGCGTTTCATGTTCCCGGTCGGTGGAGCAAAGAGGACGATGGAGGCTTCAAACCGGGTGGTAAGCGACGAGGTCCGCATCAGTGGCCCTCAATCATTGTCGAGGTGGGATACCCGGATAGTCTGCCAGCCCTACAATTCGATGCCAAGTGGTAGTTATTGAACTCCAGAGGGCGAACCAGGATGGTTATCAGTATAGGGATTGGCAAGCATCTGAGCAGGTTGCGGTTGGAGCGTTGGGGAATGATAACAGACCCTAACTCGAGGGTCACAAGGAGTACAACACCATGGATCCCAGGCTACATGTAATATTTCGATATTGACCTTGCTGGAACGGTGACCGGAGGCTCACATTATGGGGTGATGCCATACAACACCCTCTTCGATACATCAGAGCATGACGACCCGGATGTGATACTCTCTGCTGGGGAATTATCAGAATGGAACTAGCAATATACCACGACTTCCTGTAGTCCACCGCCATTGGCTCCCTTAAATTGAGGTACCTGATAGCCGAATACCAATTTTTCGGGCTAAAGCATACTCTCAATCTTTCTCCTTGTCCAAATTGCATTTATTTTGCAAAGATTGGAAATTTTACATAGCAAAATAACAGGTAGTTAAGGCCAAGACACCTCGCGCCTGTCTTCTGTTTGCGGATAAGCATCGTTGTTGGAATGACTGTTGTGGGAAGATGGGTGTTCATATATTCAATTGGAGATACCGTACTGGCAAATGGTGATTGTTTAACTTCTGATATACTTTTCATTTCCTCTTGTGTTTTTCTCTTGAAAAGCTCGCCAGCTCTACTTATTCTGATTGCAGCAATTATGCTATCTGGCTGGGAGGACTGTTAAGCGAAATAGCATCTTTGGAAATTCAAGTCCGCAAAATAGAGATTGGGAGCTACGGCTGTCCATGTTCCCTTTTTTTTTTTTTACTTTTCCAGTCAATATTGGAGTGGCATTCTTGCAAGAACCACATTTGTATCACAATATCAACGACCGTGGCTACTCCCGCTTGCCATTGTTATTTTGTCTTGTGAGGAAATATCACTCGTGCGAACTATGCGTACCCGTCCAGCAGAGCACCTGCGCAGGGGGCTACTGTTTAGGGTTGATTTGTAAAACCCTCGGAAAGAGGGAATTCCGAAATAATCTAACAGCTGTTGGAAGAAGATGGAGATGGATAATTTCTGGCAGTGGGTGTGAATTATGAGTTGTCTATTGAGCTTACTTCTGCCAAAGCCATAGGCGATAACTTAGGTTTATATAAGCAAGCTGCCACCAACTCTTCGCATTCCAGTTGATATCCACAATATCAAACCTAACCCTTAATCACTTTAATCCCTTAATACCGGGATACTGGTAGCTCCCTAATCCTCCGACCGCCCGCACTTTCTTCCCACTTTGCTGTCCCATCTCCCTGAGATATTATTTCCGTTATCTGCGAAAAACCGCTTTTCCTGTCACTCCCATACCGGAGTACTTTCATATGTTGTAGCCTGCAAGCGAGGGTTTCCTATCCCAGAGGTTTATCGAATAGACTAGGCTACCCAAGGAACCTCCCTGGGCAGACTGGCCGATAAGGCAATAAGAATAATTCCCGAGAAGACTGCCAAACCTAGAATGCCTCAATGAACAAAGTCACCAGTGGGCACTCGGGTCTCAAGCAGGTCGTTCGGGAACAAATTGTGAGGAATGTGATTTGGTGTCCAACACAATATGTCGTCGTCCCTCTCTTATGCCCACCTTGCATCAAACTCACTCTTACGTGTTTGCCTCAGGGGCTTGTCATGTAGGCTTCCATCTTTGTTCCCTCCCCAGCTCAGTTCTTGCTTGGGTTGGCGAGGATGGTATCGGAGTGCCGCAAGAGCACATGCACGTATGCGTGGAATCTTCACCCATTACAACAACATCAAATCCGGCCGTCACAAATTCTTGAGTGGTCTTCCCGTCAATGAGGGACAACTTTGACCACGAAAATCCAAGCCGCTTGTGTTGAGTATTACGGCGTTCACGCGGCAGATCGTATGATCAGGCACGACAGTTCTGGGCGACCCGGTGAGTAAACGGATTGGTTGAGGGAACACAAGAAATTGAGTGATCTCCTATGCCGGCGATATTGGTGACTTGTCGATATGATAGTACTCCATGACGGGAGTCAAGGGAAAATGAGTTTGGGATGTTTACACTATATATTTCACTTTTCTTTTTTTTTTTCCTTGCGAAGATTGGACATTCCACATTTCAAATAACATCCAGTTGAGGCTAATGTACTTTCCTACGTTTTTATGTTTCTGGAGAGGCATCATTGCTGGAATGATTGTTTTGTCGGGAATTGTTCTTTTTGCAGGAGATGGTTCTGTTCCAATGAATGGAAACATCCTATACCCCGTTATTCGCATTCGAGCTTGGAACCTAAGCCTACTTTCTCTGATTTTGTGATGTGAATTGTTTGTTGAAATGGCTGCAATGGGTGAACGATTCTAGAGACAGGAGTACCTGTTGGTAAGAATAATTGGGGGTACCGCACCGGAAATCATAATTGTTAGTCTTCGGTTGTATCCCCCCATTTCATATTCTTTGTTGAAACTTCGATGGCAGTAATTATTTACATTGCCGAAGTTATTGCTATGGCAGGAAGGATTATGAAGGGAATATCGCAGTTGTAAAATTACAGTTGTCAATAAAAAAAAAAGTAAAAACAACGTTGAGGCAGGGCAGCAGGACCACGCCTGTGCCAGGATATATAGCGAGTGATTGCAAGGCCTAACGAAGAGTAATTAGATATGCCGCCCACATAAAGGATCTGTTTTCAGAGCCCTTACCACAGAGTTATGAAAGGAATGTACAACATATTTCTTACTCCTCCTCTAAAACACCCTTCCTGAACAGGTGGCGCTTGGTCGCCTTGTTAATTGACTTCCAGAGGGAGTCAAGTTTGAGAACCAGAGTATTATCTTCACTCCAGCCATCACTCGCTAAGTTGCCGAACTCCTCACGAAGAATATCCTTCAGGTTGATCTCCAGTTTGTGAGATGCGTAGCTTGCTGGTGGTGGAAATAAGTTCTACATCTCTAGCATTAGTAAAGGCAAACAGTAACTTGGCATAGTTGTAGTAGCCACCTTCCGGCCACTACACTTCTGTGCTTGGCCATCACATAGGTGCCACATATCAACAAACCCCTTCTGGATTTCTGTTTCACCTTCTCGGAGTGGCTGGAGCTTTATTATTACTGCTTTTGTAATTTTCCCTTCTGTACCTTCAAGCAATAATTTGACATCAGCTTTCAAGTCATCATAGGGTTCAGCATAGCCAAACTCAAAGACGACTGTTGGCCAAAGGTGGTCACCAGGCACTATTGCAAAATCGGGAACTTTAATTCTGCCTGAGTATGAGCACAGTGTCTGTAGAACACATTATGAAAATAGACGAGGACTTACGTGTTCGCCTATTGACCAGTGAATCTGGCCATCCGTTCTTCAGCAAGTAAGTCGACCTCCTCTTCTCCAAATGCTCCTGCCTTAATTCCTGCTGCAACCAACTTCATTGCCAAACTTGTCACTGTAGCATGCATTGGTGTTGCCATTTTTACAGTTAACTGCCTAATTGCTGGCCGGTAGGTGTATCTGGGTGAAGTTAGTTAATGTGTACTGAGGAATATTTATTTGAATACATAGGCTCTGGCTCCGAGAGCCTTCTCTAATTCAAGGAACTCTTCCGGAGGAATATCCAAAACAAGATATTCGTCTTCCAAGAACAGCTTTGAGAGCTCGTCTGGTGTCATCTGGAATTCCAAATTATGAGCAAGTGTGTGATGTTAGAAAGTAAATAAGGTTGAACGGACAAGGGGAAGGAGTTAGGAATACAACGAGCAATTTGGTTTGCACGAGGAGGGAGGAGGAGGAGGAGGTAGGGTAACGGCAACACAGTCGAGCGATTTGGACGGTGTTTGGTTGAAACCTTAGTCAGGGTTCATGCTAACATAGGGGGTCGGTACGATCTTGGCGACAAAAGAAACCGACACCCACCGGGTTTTCCATACAAAATGCCCAAGTTTAGCCAACTACCACGAAGGCACGCTAGAGTTTTTTGTCCTTTAAACAGTGATCAGATGAAAGGGAATGACAGAGAATCTAACGTATAAAATTACCAATCTTTTTTTGATCCCACTGAATACTGTTGGTTAGTGAGTGAAGTTAACCAGAATGGTTGCCATGTGGAAATCCCATACAAATTGCCGGTTTTGGCAAAAAATTGGCCTTTCCCTGCAGAACTCTGGCGCTCAGAATTTTTAGCATGGTTTCTGTAACCTGGCTTTCAGTTATGTACATCTTCACGTTACATTGTGCTATCCAAAAAATTGGTAGATTTTTCTGAGGTAGCGGTGGTGAGCAGGCACATGTTTAAAGTAGGCATTTTGTATGGAAAACCCAGTGGGTGTCGGTTTCTTTTGTCGCCAAGATCGTACACGGGTGGGAGCAGTGCTGCAACTTCTCTTTTATTTTAATTTTTTTTTACCTTGAACGCAACCCCCTACAACTCACTTTCCTGCTTTTAAGTATCAATTCTACCAATTCTACCACTCTCAGCTAGAGGGCCTATCCGAATCCTTTCACCAAGGTTAAGAGAAAAAAGGAGTTCGGGGTGGTTGCACAACTGGCGGACTGGCGGACTGGCGGTCATTTGCAAATCAGTGATTGGATTTACCCTGGCCGTTGTTCAAGATTTGGCACAGGGTCATGTCCTTTTCTGCCATTTTTCAACATAGACCTTCTACTCCTCTACACTGCTAAGTCAACCACATGTTATATCAGATTCCCTGGGTTTTATCACCTGAGATCAGGGTTGTCATACTATCAGAGTATATAAAATTTTATGCAAATTGACATAGAAATGGTACATTTGGCAACAGGTGCAGAATGTACAAGATTGTATTAGATGTTATAGGATGTTTTTAATTGGGGGGTAAAACAAATATTTTACACCTGAGTATCATGAGAATTGCAAGTGTTGAAAGTAACCGTGTACTCTATAGTGTGATGGCATGAGTAAAAGATTTTTTTGATATTTGGATTAGTTATTGTCCGCACTGAAGAAAAGGATTTTGAGTGACAGGGAGGTAGAAGAGGCAATCAAAACATCACAATCACAGAACAACCAGGTAATATAATAAAGATAAAGGTAAAAAAAAAATGAGCTACTAATAAGGCAAATTTAGAAGATTTATTTAAAAAAAACTTGATGAAAGTACACAATAAAACAAGAATTAAGGAACAAAGATGAGAAAAGATGCAAAAAAAAATATCTAACTGGCTTTAATACTAACTACCTTCTAACTGTGAAGAAGCTTTTAGATACTACCAGTATTGGTGGAGGTAGGTGCTTGCCGGGGGGCTCGAGGGTGTAGACGTTCAGCCTCCTCATGCTGAGCAATATAGTTTTCAACATATTGAGTCATCTCAACTTCACTGGGCTGCAGCCTATACAAAGCAAATTCTGCGGTGGCAGCTTTCTTGCCCCGTCGTACTCGTGTTTGATGCTTATGCTTTGATTTTCTTTCAGGTGTATTCCGGTATTTTTTCATGCTGGCCTTCCTTGCAGCAAGAGCTTGCTCATCTAATTAATATATTAAAACATATATGTTAGACATTATAGGTAGAGTAACTAGTGATGAATTGTAGAAATAACATACCTGTATATCGTCTTCTATTTGAAGGAGTCTTAGGAGTACTGATGTGTGCAGCATCATTTTTCTTCTTTATCATATAATTAAGATGAGAAGCCAAAGACTTCCGAGGATTGCGAGTATGCCCAAAGACTAATGAGCATCCCTTAACTGGGCAACTAAATGAATCAATAACTAGATTGCTGACTTGGCTGGTGCTGGGCATGATCCTATTGGTAACAGGCTTTTGTGGCTCTAGAAGTAATATAGAAAAAAATGAATTAGACACATGAGAACTTTATTCTGTGCAGAATAGGTTTATAACCCATATTGGGGAGTCACAAACACTGAATTGGACTTGAAAATTAGGGAAGAGAAAATAAACTAACCTGTCATGATAATCAGAGTGGTACTGGGAGTGTGAGAGGAATAATTGATGTCGAATTGATAAAGTACAAGCAGAAATCACAAGTGGTGGTGAGCGATCATACTGGTCAGTGTGTTTAAGGTGTTCGTTGATGCGTTGTTCTATGAAAAGAGAGAGGTCTATGGTTGCTTAAATACCAGTGGTGGCGGGTTACCTGTATAGGCCCACCAACGTCACAGACAACAAACCTAAGAGTCCTTAACGGACACATAGCTAAACTATACTCAAGTGGAGCAATTTTCCTCCACTTACCGCAATCTCCATATTGTTTCCCACACATACACCCTGAGCCACTAATTCTCGGCATCACACTTTTAGAGCAATCCTAATGCATACCTACTACACCTTGGTCACGTCCCACTTCTCCAAGGTTGACATCTAGTGTTTTCTCCAAGACCCTCTGCTATCCCTGAATCAACCGAGTCCACCAGGTTGATGAGGACACTAATCTTGTCGCACCTGACTTCACACCTTCCATCCCGGCCTTCACAAAACTAGCGACACTGATCCCAGACGAGAACGAGCTGAGATTCTCCACCGCTGTCGACCTGGCCAACGACACTGAAGTGAATATTAAGGAACGTCTTCGATCGAAAACTGGTTGCTTCATGCTTATCGCACAAGTCGCGGAAGAGATGGTTGTACCTATCGATGAGGCATAAATTAGAGGATCTAGGGATTCGGCGAGGGATCCAATTCACCCAAAAACATGCGCTGGAGTCACTGATTACTGTGAAGTATTCAAGGATCCATTATGGTTAATCGCCGATATGCTCACTTTAATAGGTAGCAAGAGGGTGGGCGTGACCTGGCAAATAGAGGAGAGATTTGGTGTTGGTCTATAAGGCATGGGATCGAGAGAACGACAAAGAACGAAGATGATGAAAGCTGAAGTACGGGATCTTCGTAGAGACTATCGGCTAAAACACAAAAAGAGAAGAAAAACGGGAAAAGCTAACTAACGGTATGAAATCCACTGACACCCCATATTTTGAACGAGTCTCTACCAACTCTATTACGAGTCTAGTATATCCAACCCATATCTATAATCAACTCGCTCCACATCTATGTCCCGTGTCCAACCTATCCCAATATGGTAATTACACCGGGGTTCTATAGACTAATGAATTGTGAATAGGGACACTAATGTACTCGCTGTATGTTTAGTACAGTCACTGGACAAAAGTGTTCGTGAATGGGAGTTTCCCTTTGCCGGAGGTCAAACTGGCCTAAGGCGGGGTATTGCGCAATTGGGGGCCCATTCCCTAGGGTGCGGGAAATGCAGTCTCATGGACACTTTTTCTAGTGACTGTGCATTTGTCAATTACAAGGTTGATGCCTAGTAGGCCTCATGGAGAGGCAAGTCTCAGCGTTCGCGTCAACGCCATAAGCAAGATTGCAAGCATTACCCGGCATTGCATATATTCTGTTCGTGGTGTTGGAACCACCACCTTTCACGTTTCCGGGAAGCGGAGCAAGCATGGTGATAATAGCCTCTCACCAGTTAATACCCCACCGTAAGAGGGCAATTGACCACCAGCCGTGGCCGAAGTGGGATACACTGAAAGTTTACCAACCCTTCTGTCTGTTGCTCAGTGGTGGTTAGTTAACTGCGGTGGAAAGGCAATGATGGTCATCACAATAACGATTGCCAAGCACCCAAAACCGCGGTGGTTGGAGTGTTGGGAAATGATTGTAGATCATAACCGGAGTGTCACAAGAAACAGCAGATACATGGCCCCGAGCTACAACCAATACTTTGATATTGACCTAGCCGCGGTTAGCCCAGCCGGACTGGATCTCATGGTCCCATATCGCGCTATCTTCGATACATCACATGATGACCCGGATATCATGCTTCCCGCAGGCGAATTGCCAGTGTGGGTAATGCATGCACTTGGAGGATTTGTTTCACAGTAACAAATGGGTGAATGAGGCAAAAGTCCGTGATTGACTGGTGCCGGTGGTTGAGGCCGCGGTAATACATACTTATTTATTTTCCTTTCTCTTCCCCATGTCCGGATGGCAGAGCGAAGTCAATTATAGTTGTGCAAGCCTTGATCAGAAACATTAGGAAACAAATCACACATCGTTGCAGTTCAACGATATTACCAGTTTCTTATGCTCCGCTGATAGCGTCTTTTCTGGAATGTTTGCTTTGTTGAGAAATGATTTTCTGGCAGGAGAGATAGTTCTGAGGCTGGAACAACCGGAAACATCTGATAACCTATTATGAATGGCTGAACGTTGAGCTTGTTGCTACGTTCGTTTGTTTTCTGGGTACGTTTTTTCTGGGACAAATGCCATGGGGCATGATTTTGGTGGCTGGGGACACATACCAAACCGCAAATATTGATTGTTGAACCTCAAACCCGTTTTCAATGTTCTTATTTGTCTCGTCACTGAGTTCCTGCAGTAATTATTCTGATTGCAGGAATAATAGTAGAAAGTCATGATATTTTGAAGGGAACAATTAAAAAAAAAGAACCCACTGCAAAAACTGATCGTTGAGCTGTGCCCCTGTCCCAATCCTCCGGTGTTGGTGCGAATCCATGCTTGCTTGCTGGAATGATTGTAAAATTGAAAGTGACGTTTAGAAATCATGAGTAAAATCGGCTTGGATTGGGGATGAGCTTGCTGGCCACGATATCAGAAGACTGGTGTGGGATTAAGAAGTTTGGATTCCCTGACATAGGCCAACTATTGAAAAAGTGTTGTTATTGCCTTACGGCACAGCCCATGCTGGATGCTGCTTGGATAGGCTGATCTCTCATATCGTTCCGCAAAAGTTTGATTTGTGATAAGGAGGATTTGTCTAGTGACTGTGCGAGTTATACTTAAAGGGTGGCTATTCAGTGTCTTCAGATGAATTCTAGGCAAATGCGAAAAAGAACGATGTTTGGACGGCCCATCAGTTCACCAAACAAAGAGTACCAACGAGAGTCCCAGGTGGCAATAATGGCCACCCGGACATCACTAGCAATATCATAATGCACCACTTCTTCCTGCCAAACCCCGATCCAATCGACCCCATGTGACTGGTAGAGCACCAGCTGAACGAAGAGGAATGAGTCTCTGGCCCGAATATGTTTGAGGCACAGGAGAAGTGCAGTAATAATTCCGCCCCGGGCCCTGACCAGGTACTGTACTCAATCTAGAAGAATATACACCGGATCAACCCTAAGATCTTGCTGGTGTTGGTGGAAGACATGCTGAAGTGGAATCTTCATCCACTGATGCTGAAGGAGTCGATTGGGTTTATCCTTTCAAAACCAAATAAGGCAGACTACACCAACCGCGGTAGCTTCAGGGTCATTGCCCTAATGCTGACCTTTTGGAAGATAGCTGAGAGGGTAGTTAACAATAGACTGATGAAAATTACTTTCAATATTGGCCTGTACATGCTCAATCAGATGGGATCGCTTCCACAAAGATCAACAGTCAATGCAGTACTCACCCTGAAAAACTGGACAAGTGAAGCACAATTTGCAGGCAAGAAGGTCAGCACAATCTTCCTTGACATGAAGGGTAGCTTTGACAATGTGAATCACTGGAAACTCCTGGAAAGGCTGGGGCACGGTGGTAATGTGATGGGATACCTGCTGGACTGGATCAGGAACTACATTAGCAATCGCCAAATCGTGCTTGCATACTCAAGGAGCCTGAAGATGCCGACGAGAGTCAATAAAGGAATACTGTAAGGCTCGCCTCTATCACTCCTTCTCTTTGTAATCTATGTGAGCTTGCTGCACATGGACATAGAATGACCAATACACCAACACCTCATCATACATTGATGACTTCCAGATAACAGTAGCCAGTAACTCATGGTACAGGAATGCAAGACTGCTAGAAGTAAAGACCCACAAGATCGTACAGAGGGTAGGTGCATTGGGACTCTCTTTCAGCATCAACAAAATTGAGCTTATGCACTGGTGGACACCCAAGGAGCGGGGTACAAGGTCTATAGATAATGCAATGATTCAGTCACATGTGGTAGAACCGGCGGTCAGGACACTCAAATGGTTAGGCTACTAGCTCTCAGATAATACCAAAACAATGACTCACTTTACAAAATAGCAGGCCTTAGCTCAAGTGGCTTTTTTTAGAATTAAGACACTCTTGATGCCAGGTAAGGGGCTTTCCCCATATGGGGCCCATAGGCTGGCGAAAGGGATTATTCTACCTACTCTATTGTATGGGGTAGAGATACTTACCCCAACAATAACTATGAAGAGGAAGATGCAGACATTTTGGAATAGAGTGAGGAGATGGATTACCAATACATTCTTCATATCCAACCTGACAGTGCTATTGGTCGAGGCCTGTTTGGCTCCCATAGGGCTATACATCAAACAGGTCTCACTCATGACTGTGGTGCAGATTGCCATGGCCCTGCCTGGGAATAACATAGTAATAGCGATGCTCCATATGTGTTACCCCATGGTTTGGCCTTTTTGCTCGGACTCAAACAGGAGGTTAGCATTTTCAAAGAAAGTGAGTGCACGGCCAAAGACTTGGAACTCTACATCCAAGTCCAAGATCCAGAGACACTTCCCAATAGATGAAATAGTAGCAAGGGCAGCTACAATTTTTGAAGAGCAACCCTACCCCGAAAAACCAAACATACTGTCTCCCATTCACTGTGGAAGGTGCTAAAAGCTGGGCTGTAGCGAAGGAGAAAGTGAGAAAAGAAATTGATAAGGAGTGGGCAGATTCTGCTTACCCCCATTACTATATATACAGGCCCCCATATAGAAGCTGCTGGAACTTTATGCTCCTGCTCAAGTTTCAGGCCCACCGAATACATCAGATGAGAGTGAATAAAAGCTACTTCAACCCCCAAGCAGATTGGTCTGGACAGGACCACAACTCCACCTGTGATTGGTGTGGGATAGCTGACCAGACATTCAGTCACATCATTACGGATTGCCCAGCTCTTGCAGCTGGGAGGGTGGGGGTAAATCCAGAGGTCTTTGACATAGGGCCGGACTTGGCTTTGTAGAAGGAGGGAGAAATAGGAGGGAAGCTGATTTGTAGTTTTTCTATGTTTATTTCTAAAAGTTTGGTGAATTTTCTGGTGAAGCTCAGAGGATTTCCTTTTATGAGGGGTTCCAATTTGGGTTCCTAAAAAGAGAATTGTTTTGCAGCCCTTTGGGCTTATGATGGACGACATTGATTTTTATTGGATATTTGTTTTTAGTGGGGGTTGAAGTTTCTTTTGTTTAAATAGGTTTTTCTAGGCCATACTTTAGGGTACATGCTGGGTATTTTCCTGTAGTTACGAATAAAACCTAGGATTTAACAAAAAAAAAATAACATTCAGGTGTCTTCATTCTCTCTCGTTGAGTCGTTGTAATGTCTTGTGCAAAGGTTCTGCCCGCTAGCACCTTGGCACCCAAAGGAGGAACGGTCATTCATTTTTTTACTCTTTTCCAATAGTGGGCCCCACCTACCATCATATTCATGCATAAAACCAACATCCTTCTTGTTCCTGGAGCATAAAAGACCCTCCTCTCTTTTACTGTTTAATCCTATATTTTTATTTTTTTTTATAGATGATCAAGTAGATCTCCTTATTGAAGGCTCTTCCTGACCGAGAAGCAGACTCTGAATAAGAGTGATTATACTAAATATAGTGCAAAGACATTTGCCACATGCCAGGCGGTTTTCTCAAGACTCCTGGCAGATCGGCTATCGTCTGACATTCTACCCAGAACATTAACTTACCTCGTTGTCTCGGTTTCCTTAGCTCCGCTTCAACTCATACGAAAAGGTACCGCAGTGGAAGCTTCTCGGATAAGCTAACCTCGCTCAGGTGACAACGTACGATAGCCCACAATACCAGGCCGGCATATCTTTTAGACCACCAAGACATTGTAAATTTTGTGACGCCCGAGTCAATAGAGACTCTGCGGTGGATGTATTTAGGTACCCTAGGCGCTAAGAAACAGGGGGATTTGGAGCTGGATGGAACCTCTACTTTGGCGGTGGACAGCCTTAAAAAAAAAAAAAACAGCGTTATCAAGCTTCACAGTTTCCCTAACGAACAATTGACTAGATTTGCCAATACTCTGTTTTGTCAGGCTTGCACTCAAATCCCTTGATTTTAATGGACCCGACACTTGTGCTTCTATACCTTTAATGCTAGGAAAAATAATTTGAAAAAGAATCAATATTAAAAATTCTATTGCGGATAGAAGTTGTAGAGGTCAAATTTGTCGAAATTGCTCTTATTGTGGAGTCAAATCATTGTCTGGATGTTGCGAGGCTTGGCGTGCGTATGCCCAGATAGTCGAAAGAGACTCTGGATGCATCCACCGCAAAGTGTCTAATATCGCGCCGTTCATCCGGCAGATCATATTATCGGTCACAATGGTCATGGGCGAGGCAGCGAGGAAACGGATTGGTTGGAGGATGACGAGATGTCAAGTGGTATCGTATAACAGCGACATGGGTGAGTTGTCGATATGATGGTACTTCATGTCGGAAGTGACGGGAAAAGGAGTTAAGGATAAAACGGATATAATATCCACAGGGGATAAGATAATGGAGTTGGTAAAAGGTGTGGATGCTCGAGAGATAAGTGACTTACTAAGGGTATTCAAAGTTACTGACCATAAATTTACGTCCAAAACGGCGTTGAAAATCGAAGTACGCTAGTGGAGGCGGCCAGCCAAAAACAGCTAGATCACCTTCATAGGCAGAGTTGAAGGTTCACGTTTTGAACGGGTGCCTGGAGGTCCATTTTCGACCTTCAGTTGATGGTTTCCATGCTCTTCTTCACAATCACACGCCATCCCTGGGCCACGCAATCGCTTGCACCATCCTACAACCAATCATATCGGATAAACCTTTGCTCTATTTTTTTCTTTTCTTTCTTGTCCACTTTTCTCTTTTCTCTTCTGGTGATGCGATTGCTACAATGGCGGAAAAGAAATATGAATTTCTGGAAACACAACTCGTTCAGCAGAGTGAAATTAGAAAAGAAGAGCTCGAGTTGGAGAGAAAGAAAATGGAAAAAAAATTGGTGGAATATGATGATGGAAAGAATGATGGGGCTTTGGGAAGATCAGGGAAATGGGTGAGGCGTTTAGAACATCATGGGAATTATAGTTGTGGTAGTAGAGGTGAATGTTCACTTTATAAAATATTATTTCAAATCAGGTTTCCGTAAACCTACCAGCTATGAGAAGCTCACCATCTAGGTCACCCTGCTCCAAAGCATTGGTGGATAGAGCCCAGATGAGGTTGGTTCCGGCTCCCAAGTTGTCATCTCCCAAGTCATTAAAGCGATGAGACATTAAAGCAGTGAACCTCCTAATAATTCTGAGACTTCGGTGGATACAAGTTGCTTAAGGCTGGTTCGAGGCATTGGGTATAATCCTTCGTATCATATGTGGTCTCGCAGATGATAATATTCGAATATTGTATATATATTCTTCAAATTGGAAATGGACCATGGGTTCAATAGCAGAAAAAAGAAAAGAAAAAACAAGAGGCAGGAAGGGCAAACTTGAACCATTGTCACAACATTATCGGCTCTGCATATGGTGTCCTCAGAGTTATTTCTACTGTCAGTTTCCATTGATTAATTCTATTGGTCAATTTATTCTTAGCACAACACGTGGTCATGATGAAAACTGTCAACATAAAGTCACAGTTATTAACTTTGAATACCTTCAGAGGTATGAGACATTAGATATAGATGGTGGGACATGGCTGTTACGGATATGTATTGGATATGTTAGCAATGTCTGCTAGTTGAGGACATGAGACGTTGGTGGGTTTCATATGTGATTAGTTAGTTTCTTTTATGTTTCCCTGGTTTCATGTTTCCCCAATGATCTCCATGAAGATCCTATGTTTTTCCTCTAGTTATTTGCTATCATCAAAATACCTATTCTTCATTGTCATTACTTTGATCAATTCATTCATTCTTTGTTACACTTTATCTTTTCATTCTACATACACCAAAAACTCAATCGCTACTCTATTATTGTTGGTCATCTTCTGCTACCCACCAAAGTGACATATTGAAGGTCAACTTCTGTCAAACCCTAAATACTTCAAACCCTTTACCCTACAAAAACACAGGCATTTCATGGGTGCACCTACCTTGGTACATGGTATAGATACTTTGCAACATGTAAAGCTCAACTTTGTAAGGGTTTAGGGCTTACCTAGGAAAATTATAACTTCTTAAGGTCCTGTGTTCAATTTCCTGTACTTTTTCTTATTATTATAATGCAAATCTAAACTTCAATATTTTCTAATTTTCATACTGTGAGAAATCTTTTATTTTACTCAATCACACCCTACTGCAGATAAGAAAATTTCAACCAATTATTCAATATCTTTTAATGTACAAAACCTTATCAATTGACTATTATGCCTTTGCCTGTACTTGTAAACAGGTCAACTCTATGGAATAGAGCATGTAGAGAGCAAATTCAACAATCTCTTCTATCACCAAACTTGAGTAGCAATTCACCTACTCCACAACTAGTTCAAACTTAAGGTATAGTGCAAGAATAGATAAGTGTCAACCTCATTTAGGAGGGTTTTTAATTGAGCATAACTTACTCAATACTAACCCAAATCAGGAAAAGAAAACTGTAGAAATAAAGCTGTAGGAAAGTAGAATAAACATACAGTTTTTTTTAATTCATAGATATAAGTGGGAGGAATGGTATCCTTAATTTAAAAATATAAGATTTGGTGTAGGATTAGAGGTCTCAGCATTGTGAGGCAACATCAAAAAGCTAAATAATCAAGAATTTTGAATGTGATCTAATCAATGATGCCAAAGGAAAATTTGAGGCAAGGTACTGCAACAAAACACCAATGACAATAAACTCAGAATGGCTGGAATTAAAAAGCAAATCCAACAAAGCTATACTGCTCATTGAATAGGTGGTCAGCCAAAGAAGGGAGCAGATGAACTAGCAAGTACTAGAGATATCAGTCCTGTTGAACTGGCAATAAATGATCAAGGTATTGCTCATGGTAAACTACTATCCAGTCACTATCAAGGAATTATTATATGAATTTAAGGTTAACTCTATTATAATTGTACTTATTATCATTATATGAGAGTCAGGCAGGTACAGAGAATGAAGTCAAGAGCCCTTGCCAGCAAACAATTTGGAGGTGGAAAAAGCAAGCAGAAGTACAATAAAGGACCACTGAACAGACTACCATAGAGTTCATAGATGAAGAAGTAGTTGAAGAGAAGGAAGTGGTAATCACTGATGTGGGAGAGCTAAGAGTTGAGGCACAAGAAAGAGTAATTGAAGAAGTATTGCATTCAGAGGAAGAAGGTAAAACAGAGCTGGAGGGATAAGGAGTTGAAGAAAGGAAAGATTTAGCAGAAGCTATTAGAGGTTGGCCAGTATTATCAAAGTATCAATCAAGACAATTTACATATCAGATTCTTACTAAAGGTATGTGTGTTTTGAGCTGTTAAACTATCCTAAAGTACACAAAGCTTACCAATATCCTAGGAATCCATGATATGCGAAAGCTATTAAACTCCAAGAACAGAAAGCTCAGTGGTCATGGTCTTGTGCATCATATACAAGTTTTAGAATTTCTGCGATTCAAAATATATAGTTTTCAGAAACTATTCTGGAGAAGAAACCACAAGGAGGCTGCCTCATTGATTGTGGCAACTGGAGGTCAAGGGGAGTGTGTCCACAACTGTATTATCCAAAACAAAAAGAGTTGGATTAAGAACTGTACTGTGCCTCCCTCATGTCAAGAGAAGTCTCCAATATTACACTGCTTGATCAATGATGTAGGAACAAGACTAGCACTGTGGGTATATTTTACAGCAGCTGGTAAAAGAGTTACAGGACAGAGCATTGCTTACACAATCTCTACTTATTGGCAGACTGGAATCCTTCTCTTTAAAGAGTAGCTGGAGTTAAGAAATCCATCAATGCCACATACCCTTAAGACAAATATCCAATTGGCTTAATAGTCTGAAGAGAGGAATAAAATTAAGAATACACTGAGTAGTTGGACAGCTGTAAAATGGCTGCATGAACTGAGTTATAACTTTCATAATATCAGGAAGAGTGTTTACAAGGATGGGCATGAGAGAACAGATATTGTCAAATATAGGCAAGAGCAATTCTTACCTACCTTAAAGGCCTTAGAGGATCTTATAGTATGGTGGGAGCTCATTAATATGTTGAAAGATGAGGACCTTCATATAATATACTAGTATCCACCAAACGTGCCAGAAGAGATATGGCCAGTTATTCTCATTGTGCATGATGAATTGACATTTAATGCCAATGATGGTAGGTCCAAGATATGGATCAAGGATGACAATGCACCATTGAAGAAGAAATCACGTAAAAAGGGGATTATGGTCTCTGATTTCCTTGCTCCAGGAGGACAATTACAGGTCTCTCTAGGTACAAACCCAATTCCGAACTCAGAATATAGAACATCAAGTGAAGGCCCAAAGCATCCTGATTCCCATCTAGCTACATGTTCAATTGATAATATGGTGGAGATACCTGGTAGGATGGTAATCAGCTGGTTGAACAAGTTTTGAAACTTGCAATTTCTATCTTTGAGAGTGCTTTTCCTGGGTGTCAAGCCTGTTTGATAATACTACCAGTCAGTCTGCCTATTCAAAAGATGCATTAAGAGCATGTGCTATGAATTTGTCTCCAGGTGGAGAACAGGCTTATCTTAGACCTGGTATAAACACTTCCACAGGAGAAATTCAAGTAATAGTGATGCCAGATTATACACCTAAGGGACTCTAGATGGTGCTGTAGGAGAGACAATTGTGGAGGCCAAGATTATGAGTATAATGTCTAAAGCCTGATGGCAAAAAGAATAAGCAGTACCTTAATGGAGGTACTTGTTGTGCAAGAGTATTAATAGTAAAGGAGCTAAATTTTGAAGCTCAAAAAAGTCACTTACAGGAAGAGGTGGAATTGACACATTATCTGGTGCACTTTCTTCCCAAATATCATTATGAGCTCAATTTTATTAAGTACTATTGGGGTGCAGTAACACACTATGCTCGGAAAAGATATGGGTATCATATAAGAGCATTATGAAAAATGGTCTCAGGAAGCTTAGATTCAGTTAAGCCAACACTAATCTGGAAGTTTTGGGCATGCACTGAGAGAATGATGAGAGCATATCATGAAGGAATTGGATATGGTATACATGACTTTAAAGAGAAGGTTACTAAGACATATAGAAGTCATCTTAGAGTATCAGACTCTCAAACTATTGTATTAAATTAATTTAATATCTACAAATTAGATCATTTCTACTGCTTAGTGGTTTATGACTAGCTGGCTTCGCAATTCTGTTGCACAGCCAATGTTGCATGCGTTTGTGCCACATGGTTGATACTCTTCCCTTCTTGAACCGTAAGCATAAAACTCAAATAGAGGATCCCATAATTACTAAAACAAGTACATATGAAGTGAATTGAACCTGGGGCCTTGAGAAGTTACAATAATCCTAGGTGAGCCCTGAACCCTTACAAAGTTGAGTGTTATATATTGCATTGTGGCCGGTGTACACTTTAGACACAATGCACCATACCACTAAACGCAACTTCCAAGTCCGACAGAGGTTCAATATAACTCACGTCCTGCATCTTCTTCACCCAATTTTCCCCCTCCCAGATTTTCGCATCATGGTAGTTCTCAGAAAAAATTGTCTTGGCAACATCAAACCCTGCTTCCCCCTCCCTCTTCCATCTGGTAAAGCACTTGGGCAACCACTCCAGTATTGGCAATGCCTCCACAATCAAGCGATCTATCTCCCCTGCCTGCACAAAGTTTCTGACCATCTTATCTAACTCCCCAACCTCTCTTTCCTGGCCAGTGACCATCGGCTTGCCGAAACAGAGTGTGAACATTACCGATACGGCGAATCTCTGAACGTGCTTTGCGAATGCATCTAGGCGGTAGAGGAAGTCGACGATTACTTGTAAGCTTTCTAGTTCTTGTAAGGGTTAGTATTTGCTGCTCTCTCTGTTGCTAAGGAAAGCGGTGTGTAAGCGGCGGGAAAGCAGCCAGTGGGGGTATGTATCGTCGAGCAGGATGGGACAGAGGTCGCGGCTCCAGTGGGCGTTTGGTATGATTCCTCGGGGGCTAGCAATTCATCACTGTTATGCGAGGATAGAGATAGGGAAAGAAGGAGAGGGGGGAGTTACTGGCCGGAGTGCTTTGCAGCATGCTTGACTATTAACTCCCGTGATACTTCTGCAGTTCCCAAGAAAAAGACTAGTGTACTGCCCAACTGGAGCTTAAATATTGGACCATATTGCACGGTCCAAGCTACATACTGCTTGAAAGATTTGTTGGGGGGAGTTGGTGGATATTTCCTATAATCGGGAGAGTAGGGGGACCAGGCGGGAGTCTGAGGGCCAACCCCTGACGGGCGAAGCTGCCATAGACTATATAGAGCCCCGGAAGTTTGATGAGTAGGAAGACTACTGTCTCCCAAGGAAGGATAACATCGGTAAAATTTTCCACCGGCATTCTGTTAATTTTTGGAGAACTGAATGAGCAAGAAGCGAACATCTGAACAATAGTTGGATGGGGAAAGTGTTGTGTGATGCTATACTATAACAGTTGAGGTGTGGAAAAAGACCGGAGGAAAGAATACAGAAAACTGTGTTAGGGTTCAGAAATTCAGCTTTATAGTATCCGATGAGCCAAAGAAGACTGCAGGAAAAAACGCAGAAAACTGTATTAGGGTTCAGGAACTAGTTCTAGGTTTCCAATAAATCAAATAAAAGTAATTGGAGGCAAGGAAAGTTGAAACAGAAAATAACTTTAAGAATATTAACGAAAATAATGTATAGAGATAAATAAAATTGGCAAAAGATAATATCCTTGAAATTAAAGAATTTTATAATAGTACTCCATTTAGATCAATGAAGCAAAGACAATAGTAATATAGAATACCAGCTCAAAAGGGATCTATATAGTTGTCCCACCATGTATATAGATGAAGCAAGGAGAATAGTAATAAAAAGTAAAATTTGAAAGACTATATAGATACATGACCAAACACTAACATTAATGAAGTAAAGAGAATAGAAACAAATAATATTGGTTTGAAAAGTATATATCTAGATGTTTAACTATTGACATTGAAGAATAAAAGACAATAGTGGCACTAAACAATAATGGTTAGAAAGACTATATACATAAATTACAATCAATTAAATGATATGAAGCTATTGAGATTAGTATTGATGTATATCAATAGAGTATACAGCATCAATCCATTCTGGTTTGTAAACAGTATATATACCAGGTATTTTGTTGGTCAAAAGATATTAAGTACTTTATATGAACTATCAACAAACTAGTAAAATTATCTTGCAACTATGAAACGAGATATACAATAAATAACAACATATCATATAACCGAACTGAACTGAGCAAACAGAAGCAAATAGAGTAGCAGGTGGTAAAGACTATTGAGCTATATTTTGTATTCCAATGGATCCAAATTGCAGAATTAAGAGACTTAAGTCAAAGACTATAAGTCTTCCAAGATAACTCAATGTCATATCAATTAATTACTACATTTTTACAAATAGACTAACAAATGAACTCAAATTAGGGAATTAGTACAAACACAATAAAGCTATGGAGGAAGAAGATGAGTTTGTGATGAAATACAATTGTTGTCATTAGTACTGAGAACTTCATTTCTTTCCTCAAAAGCTAAATGGGTTAAGATATAAAACTTAAAAATGTCCCACAAGGGTGGCAACAAGAAGAAGGTTACAAAATGCAAACTAGATATAAATGCAAAATGCAAGGAGTAGTGAAAATAGTGAAAATGGAAGGGGTACTGAAAATATGGATGGTGATGAAAATGTAGGGGTACTTAAAATATAGAGAGTGCCAAAAATGTGAAGGGTGCCAAAAATATAGGAGGTGCTGAAAATGTGAGGGATGTTAAAAAGACGAGTGGTGCTTAAAATACAGGGTATGGGGCAAATACAGGGGGTGCTGGAGATGCCAAAAATGTGGAGAACTTACAAAATATAGAGAATTTGGAGGGTATAGTGATGATGAGTGATTTTGGTAGAAACCAGAAGTAGAGAGTGATTCTGTATCAGGATGATGAACGGAATGCTAATAATACAGTCATAAGTCAAAACCCATGAATCTTGAATACTGATTAACTCTCTGTATGACCTATAATGTGAGAATATGTAACTAATGGACAATAGGTTCAGAATTACATTAAGGAAGACAAGTTTGCAACTAAACGCAGTTGCTGTCATCAGTACTGAAAGAACCAAAACCGGTCTGGACGTAAAACTGCAATAATAGAGAAGGTTCACTTCTCTAAGGGGAAACAAACACAGAAAGGGAAATCGTCGGTCGAAGGGTGAGCAAACACTACCAGGTGTGGGCAAAACGCCGCTCGCACAGCTGGAAGTCGAATGTTCATCCTTGGAAAACAATTCCGTCAAAGGAAATCACACTCAAGAAGGAAAAGAAAACAAAGTCGGAAAGAGGAAACAAAAATAAATTCGCATTCGTTGATGCTATCTCCGCTGTCTGTGTTCTCGTCTCATATCTTCATCTCTCATTCTCTCTCTCCAAAAGAACTACAAGTGGTTGTCCCTTATAAAGGCATCCACCACACAACAACCCACTAACACTAAACACAGTCCCATCCACGAAAACCTAGCTACAATTTCCTAGGTCTATGAAGTAAATACTAACTTTTCCGCCACTATCCCTAAACCGATTTCCATCCCCACAGATGCACCCCCATTTTGCAAGACATCTACCTAGATGTGTAAATCTCTCCCATCCACAACTATTTTGAAGTACAAAAGCCAAGCAACCACTATAGACAACCTATCAGAAACTGCAATCTACCCACTGCCATCATCCAGCTTCCATCTTTTCAACTACCGTAACGTAGATCAGATATGTCAAATCCCCTTTGGCCCACCTGCCAAACTCCCTGCACATCTCCCATAGCTCCTCGAACATACTCTACTGCTCCTTTTCCGCCTCTAACCAACACCTCTGGACTGTAAAATGGGTAGTCATCTGATCTTGGAACATAAACGAGGAGATCGTCAAAGTGGAAACGTTTGGTAATTCCAGGTGGGTCATGCAGTTGGCGTACATGGGCAGAAACACCAGACCTCGAGATCCGTTCCAACACTCTTAGAGTAGTCCAATGAGGTTCCAACTTCTTTCCCTTTTCTTTGGCTTGCTGGAAATCTCTCAAGAGAACTAAGTCTCCCGGTTTCGGTTGTTGGTATCCTGCAGTCATTCTAGTCTTTGTTCTGTCTTGCTTTCTTGCCAACTGGGTAATTGAATCTTCAC
>ML120652.1:26479-43068 GCA_003788595.2 Choiromyces venosus 120613-1
GAACTCTGATGCATCTTGAATTGATACTTAGGACTGCATTTCGTATCTCTAACCCCCAGCAACGAGAAGAGCCAGAAGATATACAATTCAACCGAATTCGACCGACAATCATTTGGACATACAGTCCGCTCAGCCCCACTGACTGGGGATGAGAGATCGCTGAAGGAAAGTGAATGACACCATGGTCCTTCCACATTTGTGAGATCATGCATCCTATGAAATGACTCCCATTGTCTGTATACACCGTAAGCGGCCATCCAACTATCGGAATGACATGATCCAATAAGGCCTTCATAGTTGACATTTGGTCCGCCTTCTTAACACCCACAGCCCAGAGAAACCGAGAGAAATAATCGATTATAATAAGAATATAGACATTCCCAGTGGCTTCGCATGGTGGATTGATGGGTCCCACATAGTCCATACCAATCATATCCAATGGTTTAAACTGTATGATCAATCGTAACTGACCAGCTTTTTGAATCTTCATAACTCGCTGACAAGGCTGACAAGAGGACACCCAATGACCAATGTCATATGCTCGTGAAGGCCAATATACTTTCCCATGAGCTCGTCCGAGAGTAATACCCATAGCAAAGTGTCCATGACCTTCGTGAAGCCTAGTCAAGACCTTCACAACATCGTTTTTGAGAATGCAAGATGCAAGTTCGCCATTCTTTTCTCGGAAGAAAAGCTTCGGGTCTGCTCCATCGACCAGGACGTACTTCCTCATCTTTCTCTCCAATGCTCGCCTCTCGCTTCTTCCCAAATCCATCCATTTCACACCCAGGACTCCTTCATCCAACTCATCCAACCGGCCTTGGACCACAGCTCCATACATCCCTGATTCCAACCATTTCCTCCACCTCCTTCTTCTCATATCCTGTGCTCCCACTAGTATACTCCTGCTATCCTCTTGTTCCTGCTCAATTTCCTCCTCTTGTAAAACCAACACACTGGAAACAACTTCAGAAAATCCCAAAAAAGCACCACCCCGTTCTCCCCGTCCTTTCCAACCAATATCCAGCCTGCCACCAACAGCCCAAAAGGATTGATCTTTACGCAATGCCATGGCTGCAAACGAGTTCACCATAACATCTGTAGCAAGTCCAGTAACAGGAATCAAGGCACCAACTAATGGTCGCAAGCCTTGGGAGTCCTCCATAACATGTTCTTTCAGAAGTCGAGTTGGTAGATGAGAAAGACCATCCGCAATACCGATAAAATGAGTTGTTGCTGCTCGGTGAAGAAGTCTAAAATCGTATTCGCCTAGTCTCTCTTGCCACTTGGCTATTCTCCCATGCGCATCATTGTCAGGACCAGTAAGAAGGGTCTTGAGTGCCTCATGATCGGTATATATAAAGACTAGATACCTTGACGCCATCACCATCCACCTGACCTCTGCCAGGCACCTAATCACTGCCAAAGCTTCTCGTTCGGAGTTCGAGTATCTTGTTTCTGCCTCGACGAGTTTAAAAGACATAAACATAATTATTCGTTCCGCAGCTTGATGGGCTCCCGAGTTTGATGCTTCTGTTCCTGCTTTGATACCTTCAAGCTGAAATAATATACCTCCCAATCCGCGCTTACTGGCATCTACTGCAAGATGGTATTGTGCTTGCAGATCTGGCGATGCCATAGCGTTATTCGCTATTGCCTGCTTTATTGCCTGAAAGGCAACCTCCTTATCCTTATCCCAGACAAACTCCTCTTCAAATGCCTTTTTTCTCATTCCCCCATTATCAATTTTCCCAACAGCTTCTTCCTTTTCCACACCATACTTCAAAATTCGTACCAGCTCTGCCCTGCCTGGAATGAACCGTCTCAAGAAAGGTGTAAGGTAACAAAAAACTTCTACCTCTGTCTGATTAACTGGTGTTGGCCATTCAAGAATTGTCTGTCGCTTGCGCAATGATGGCCGCAAACCATTAGGACCAGCTTCCAGTCCAACAAAGTCCAAGGAATCACAGAAGAAGTGTGATTTTGAGTCCTTCAAATACTTAGGTCCCCATACGCATCTGGGAAAGAACTGCTCATGCAGAAAGCAATACATCTCTTCAAACAACATAGAACTTCCGTAGCTATCATCTATCATTCCATCAAAGGCCAATTCTCCAATATCACCAATTAGTGACTCTAAACCTTCTAAAATCGTTTGAGTTGCCCTGCTATCGTCAAAGCCTTCAGGAATAGCACCAAACACCAAGTCTCAAAATCTGCCGTAGGTGTGGGTCCCACCAGTTAACCCTTGGCCCATCACATTGTAACAATACATCTCATATGGAGTCACGAAACCCAACTTCGTCTCATCCCCTGATCTGACAGGAATGGCCCAGTATGAATTTGCAGCATCTGTAGCAAAGAAAAACCGCTTCCCCTTCTTCAGAACAGTATAAACTATCTGTTCAAGTCGTGGACATGGGTATTGTGACTTCTCAGTCACTCAATTGAGCGGAATGAAATTGTGCACCATTCTCAGACGTGCCTCTTTCGGAAGTGTCTCTGCCCGTGGCTTCAAGGGAAACTTTGTCCTCGCACCCCACTCAGAATCACAATGATATATCAAGCCAGCTTCTTCCATCTTCGGCAATAGACGGCGGCAGAACGCAATCTCTTCTTCGGTATAAAGGGGTATTCGAGCTCGGTACGGTTTGGCTCCTGGTGTAAGAATAATAGCATGTTCGATAAGGTCAGTTCTCCAGATCCGTAACAGTTCAGTCTCGAATACATCTCGCCAGGTATATAACATTCTCTTTGCCTGTGATAATTGGATCTCTGAAAGATGCTGCCCCAGGTGGAGTTTTGTTGATGCAAACCACGCATTCACCTCGTCTGAAATAATAGAGCTTTCACTTGGAATCTCGCGTTTTTCAGGCCTGCGAGTTGTCGGAAACAGCTGGGCCTTATTTCTTGTCAATGCTGTTGTCCCCAAGACCTTCCACTCCTCGATCACTTCAACTTCTATTTCCACCCCTTCTTCTCCATCTCCAAATCCCCTCAACTCCTTCGCGCCAGTCAACCTCTCCTCCTTCACCTCCCTCACCTGTTTTCCTTCCTCCTCCTCTTCATCCATCTCCCCCTCACTCTCATCTCCATTTCCTCTTTCATTCCCTATCCCTTCTACCACTTTGTCCTCAACCCCTCCTCTATCAAACATCCAATCATCAATCAAGCAACCATCATCTTCCTCTTCAATCCTGCCAGGGTCATACATGCATTGCTCCTTTCCCTGATGCCAAAGCGAGGCAACTAGTTTTCCGAAAGTATGACCTCGCCGTCTCCATTTTTCCAGTGGTCCAGCTCGTTCAAGAGCGTTTTAATTGCATCTTTAGCCTCATCATCATCAACATCAATGACAGATTGTGAGTCTAGATTTTCTATTTTCATATGAGTTCCACCAATTGGTATACCAGGAACTCTTTGTCGGACTCGATCGCTGACTTCAATAAACAATGTATGAGAGTCATGGTATTCCACAGCTCTAACATGTTTCAACCAATGACAGGAAAGTAATAATTGGTATGTCTGAGACACAGCAACTTCATAGGCTTTGATTCTTGCGAGAACACCGGCAACGACGATATCCAGCCAGACATAATTTTTGAGAACCACCAAACGATCATCAGCCAATCGCATTCCCAACCCAGACACCGGAAATCTCTGTAGGCCAAGCTTTTCCACCAATTGGGTAGAGATTAAATCGAGCATTGCACCAGCATCCACAAGAACATCCGGCAATTGAATATTACCAACCCAAGCTTCGATATAAAGACACTCGATGTTGTCTTCCACTCCGGGAGCTGCTTCACTAATGACCTGATTGCCAACTGACATCTTAGAGGAATGAAGAGTTGCAGGCTGAGACGGTTGTGTTGCACCAGATAACTTTTTCTTTCGAATCCTTGGGATAGATGATCGTAGAAGCTCTGCCAAGTCACGACGAAGACGTGGTGAACAATCGAGTAACTGCGGTAATGTGATCTGTAAACTGGGAGTTGGACCATGTAGTGCATCTTGTATCGTGAAAGGTGTCTGACCCTTCATCCAATTGATTGGTGCAACAACACCTTTCCCCTTCATCTTTTGTGAAGGTACAAGTAAAGACTGGAACAAAGGAGCTTGCGGAACCTGCTGCTCCCTACTGCCAATATCACCCAGCATCTCCACTTCTCGTTGTCTATCATCTTCAAAAACCTCAACTTCATCTTCCCCGTCAGCCACAGCAGTGATCTCACGGCCTCTCCCATATGCCAATGGGTTATTAGTAGGCCGAAGAGACTGCTGCGGGCCAGAGCCTTCTCCCATTTCCGCCATTCTTCTCAACACCTTCTGGGCCCTCTGCCCACTACTACTCTCCACATCCCCATCCTCTACTCGTGCCCTTTTTTCCGCCAAGGCATTCTCAAAAATAGTCCTTACTGCTGGGATCCGGGCAAGGACAACACAAGCATTTCCAAGATCTTTCCTGGTCACCGAACAAGACCGAACACAAGAGACAGGAGCCAATGATGATGTCGCATTGTTCGCAAGGTCATTTGCCGGACGTTGCAAAATAGTGCATGGGGTAATCTCTGAAACGTTTGCACCAGAAAGTGGAGGCTCCATTCGGCGATCCGGAACTCGGTAATCTTGGTCCTACAGTTCACGTTCACGGCGAATACGGTCTCGAATCTGTTGTGGTTCGAAGGCTGAAACAGGCGAATTCGGACACCCATCAGAATAGTGACCTCTTGTCCCACAATTGAAACAAGTGAACCTGGAATTGCCACGATGAGCGTTCATTCCCATTCCCTGATATCCAGACGACTGTCTTGGTCCGTGACCTATTGATGTCCCATATGCAGACATGAACGCATTAAACTGATCCTGAGTCATAGCAGACGAAAGGGCTGGGCTTACAGCAGACGATTGCACCACATCAGCTTTTCCAACCGCATTGACTTGGAGAATCGGTGGTGCAGAATAAAGAATCGCTGGAGGCTGAACATCCTTTCCCTTTTGGCTAGGGCGAAAGAGATCTGGTTCTCCAATTTCCTGGAAGGAAAACTTTAATACTGCCAGAACTTTAACAAACGTAAGATTTGGTGAATCTTTTAGGTCGAAAGTGACTCGTTGATAGGGTTCCTGGTCCTTCATGCCTTTGATGAAGGCAATCGCAAATAGGGAATCCATATCCTTGGGAATTTTTCTCGACAACTTTTCAACTCGGTGGACATAATCGCGAATGTGCTCAGTCTCCCCTTGGAGCAACGAGAGCATCTCATTCTGTACCACAAACAACGAAGATGCCTGAGTCGCTTTCACTCCATAGCGGTCCTTAAACTCTTCCACAATCTTGGAATAACTCTTCTTATCTGCCTCAGGCAATACATAGTACCAACAATGCCATGCGTCACCATCACGCTCGAGATTCTGACGGAATAGGCGAATCTTTGATTTATCAGTAGCTTCTACGATTCCGGTAGAAATGGTAAGGTCCCATGAAAGAGCAGCAGTCTCGATGTCGTCAAGATATTCCTCAACACTTTCAGACAAGTCTGTACTACCCCCATTAAAAGGAGTAATTTTAATAAAAGTTGTCATCCTTGGAGCTGTTAGACGAACAGAGGGAATGGCAGGCGATGACAATTGGGTCTCAGTTTTACTAATCGAGACGGAAGCCGGAAATGAGAAGATAGATGGTATTGATGCCAATGATGAATTCGAAAGCTGACGGTATCGGCGCAGTAAATCTTCGTTGATATCTATTGCCTTACTAAAGTATGGTGGAGTATTTCCTTCCAGGTTGCGGAAGCGAATATCAGTTGAAACCGAAAGGAATTAAAAGAAATCGTGAAACGTAAATGTAAACGTAAACCGGAGGAAAGCCGAGGGCGCAACTAAGTCTCTCTGGTATAGAAACCAAAGAATCCGTTTCAGTGCACCAATGAAAGAACCAAAACCGGTCCGGACGTAAAACTGCAATAATAGAGAAGGTTCACTTCTCTAAGGGGAAACAAACACAGAAAGGGAAATCGTCGGTCGAAGGGTGAGCAAACACTACCAGGTGTGGGCAAAACGCCGCTCGCACAGCTGGAAGTCGAATGTTCGTCCTTGGAAAACAATTCCGTCAAAGGAAATCACACTCAAGAAGGAAAAGAAAATAAAGTCGGAAAGAGGAAACAAAAATAAATTCGCGTTCGTTGATGCTATCTCCGCTGTCTGTGTTCTTGTCTCATGTCTTCATCTCTCATTCTCTCTCTCCAAAAGAACTACAAGTGGTTGTCCCTTATAAAGGCATCCACCACACAACAACCCACTAACACTAAACACAGTCCCATCCACGAAAACCTAGCTACAATTTCCTAGGTCTATGAAGTAAATACTAACTTTTCCGCCATTATCCCTAAACCGATTTCCATCCCCACAGTACTGAGAACTTCATTTCTTTCCACAAAAGCCAAATAGGTTCATAATATTATGTGAAACTGGCACACCATATTGCATAAGAGTGGCAACAAGAAGAAGGTTATGATAGCAATAAATACATACTAAGGTATCTTAAAAGTTAAATTCTTAAGGGAACATTCTAATGTTAATTGAATAGTAACATAATAACATACAGGAAGTAATTCTTTTTATAATTAGACTTGAGCTCTTATTACATTTATAATAGAGAAGGTAAACTTGAACTATAAATACTCAATGTTTCTTATCTTATGGAAGAACTAATTAGTAATATGACAGTTCAATGGTTCACCAAATTTGCACAGGATATAGGAGAGAGAATGGTGAAGGAGAGTTCGACATGAACCATCAAGTGAAGCTTCAAAAAGCTTGCAAGCTATGTCTAGTGTATTCTATAATCTATTTATACTTTTTTTACTTACTTTTCTTTCAATTCCTTACCTCTCCCCCTCTTCATATTCATGAAATACAGATATTAGAAAATTGCTAGAAGAGGACAGAGGAGGGAGTAGCCTATACCAGCAGTTATTGTTTCAAATAATGTAACAGTGTCAGAGGTTATACAGTCTAATATCTATAAATTACAGCTATAGGAAATAATGAATCAAAGATATCTATTGGCCTATGTTGACAATCATTTATTATGGAGAGAATATAATTTTGGGAGGATATTGTCTGCCCCAACTACCATGCACAACACTGGATATCTGAGAGAATTATATGACAGGGTATTTGAAATCTACAGTTTGAGAACTGCTCTAAACATGGATATATTTTACTTCCAACATTACAACTACTTGTGCCAAGGTTGTGGCTTGCAGCCACAACCCCCGGCTGCTCGCTCGCTCGCAACCTAGGGCACTCTAGAGAGTGCCTACCAGCTCAACCTGACTTGCCAGCTCAACATAACCTGTGGTTCAACACAACTTTTGGTGGCTCAACATTGTGGCTTAATATGATAGAGTAAGTCTACTGTACAAAATATTCTAGTTTATATTTATTTTTCCTAACCCCACCTGCCTCTTAATACCCATGACTATAAGCTTTGCTGCTTTTTTTTTATAGGCTTGAATATTCCGCTGTTTTTTCACACATAATTTTATCTCATCTAAGAAAGGTTTCCATTCAGCTCATTCAATCCTTTTCTTTGCATTCTGTGCTCGCTGTAGCTGTTTCTCCGCTTTTTCCAACTCTGCATCCTCCTGAAGTTTTGTCATTTCACGAGCTTGTGAAGCATAGAGAACACCCCCTTTCTGTATCTGTCTTCTATTGTGCACATTGCGCATTGCAGATCTTGCTTCTTTGGCTACTCGTGTATGCTCCATATGCTCCATGGCTAACGCACCTGACTGTGCCTATACTAATCCACCTTGCAGTACCATTTTAAGTTTTCACTGAAATGTTGGTGATAGATCATTTGCCTCCCGCTGTAATTCCTCACCCATTTGCTTCAAGCTATGGACCGTAAGAAGAACTGTTGGTGAGGATACTCTTGTTGGTGTAACGGGATGGTCAGCAGGCATTGCTGCCTCACGTAGCTGAGATATTACAACATTTGGATTGTAGGGGATGAGACCAGTTGCTTTAAATACAGATTGGATTGTTGTTGCCTTGAAGGTCTGTTGTCTTATCGAATCGATGGTGTCTAAAAATTCCAATTTATCAAACTCGCCACAACCAGTACGGGTTGCTGCTTCAACCACCTCAGCATGATAATGCTTATAGGGCTGAAATATCACCACATCAAGGTGTTGGAGGAGATGGCTAGTATGGGGAGGGAGGCAAAAAATAATGATTTTATACTGATCGCAGTACTCAATGAACTGCTTTGTACAGTGGGAACCGAAACCGTCCAGAAGCAAGAGCCGATAAATACCAACTTTTTGCTTTTGAGAAAACAACTCAAAATATGCCAGCCACTTCATGGACAACTCGTCATTGCTGTATCCTGTTTCTGATGTTCCAACAAGATAATCATCTGGTATTGATGTTGTAGTGTACCATGGTTCTTGGTGAATAACACCGGGAATAATAACCATAGGTGGTAGAACTATCCCATCAGTACTAATAGTTTGACATACTGAAACAAGCTCGCGGTTTGTTGAACTTGCTAAATATGACTGTCATGATGGGTCCCTGGTGATTATCCACTGGTCACGCCCAATCCCAATTCTTAATCCAGTTTTGTCAAAATTATAGCAATCAGCTATTTCAAACTGATGCTTCTCACAAACTGCCTTGTATCTTTCAAACCAATCTTGTATCTCATATGGCTGATGAGCATTCTTTCTGTCAATATTGATAGCACGTTGTTTTCGAATCGAGTATTCTGGATAGCGACTGAGAAAACGTTGTGCCCAATGGTCACCCACCACAGATACTGGAAGTGGACCTATATAAGCATTTTGCAGAATTACATTTGCACAACCTGAAAGCATCTGGAGATGGGCACTGGTTCCTACTGCATCCAAATGATCAAGGTACTGACAAACTGCCAATTCTTGGTCTTCAGAAAGCTTCCAATTTGTTGCTAATCTATCCTGCTTGGATGGAACTCCTTGCCAACGTGCACGAGGTTGTGATACTAGAATTTCATACTGAAAAGCAAGTACTGCAAGGTTCAGCTTCTCATGTTCTAATCCATCCAAAGATTTGAGGTCAGCCTGGATTCTTGTCTCGGTATCTCTGTATGGCTCTTTCCAATGGCTAGGAAGTTTAACAGTAGGCAGTACAGGAGGCATGATGGTGATAGATTTGGTGATGTCAGAGATTGGAAGAAGGATGTCGTGTTGGATGGGAGAGGATTTGGGAGTTTACAGATCTTGTTTAGAATCTACCTCAGTTGTAATTATGGTACTTAGGTTATAACTTTGATATAAATAGATACAAAATAGAATATTAGAAACAATAGGCCTTCCTATTGTTTTTCAGCCATTGAGATAGTTTCAAGTTGAATAGCAATGTTATGTTGAGCCACAATGTTGAGTCACCAAAAGTTGTGTTGAGCCACAGGTCATGTTGAGCTGGGAAGTCAGGTTGAGCTGGCAGGTACTCTCTAGAGTGCTCTAGGTTGCGAGCGAGCAAGCAGCTGGGAGTTGTGGCTGCAAGCTACAACCTTGGTACGAGTATTACAAGAAGCTCTACATTCTCTTATGAATGAGATAACTCTAGAAGTGCAATGGTCCCTTACAAATCTTTGATCCTGGAACTCTGCATTTGCCTTTATATCTATTAATTATAATGTGGATCAAAGAAGTGAGAACCAACGCCAAGGTATCCAGAGCTTTCAGATTCATGGGAAAATATATCACCTACAGGACCCTTCACAACTCCCAGGTGACCATGAAGCAAAATATTCTCAAGTTTACCTTTATGATCTTGCATTTGCAACAAAGATGAGAGCAGATCATTTTCCTCAATTAGATCAAAATATCCTTGAGCAACTGACATTAATACTTCAATTCTACTCATCATGGATTGGAATCTACAAATCTGCTGCAGAGCAACTTCAAGAGATAAGAGAAGGTGGTAATGAAAAAGATTATCTCATTGTACTGAATCTGAGGTTAGAGTTGATTATAAATGTGCAATCTGATCTGAGGAGACGAAACATGCCCCAAGCTGATGAGGTTGCCATGATAGTTCTAGAAGAGTTTGGAGAAAAAGATTTTTGAGATAGCATACTTGTGGAATGAAGAATACTTCTTGATGGGGTAAATATCCAAGACATCAACAAATTTTGAAGAATAATACAAAACCATGCTGCATACCTACTACTTCATTATGTCTTAATGTTTCCTTATTGAGAACTTGATTGGCACTGTGGGTTCCAACTCAGGAATCCAGATGGATAAAGACAAAAGATTCAACTTCATCAAAGGGTATTTTACTGATACAGGCTACCTATCAGAACAGATGAACCAACAACAATATTTCAATACTAAAGTTTATTTCAACAACTGGTCGTCAATATATATATTGGATTAAATCAAAGCAAATTGACATGGATTCAAAATCATCAAGCCAATCTTAGAGCTGATTTATATAATAGATTAGTTGATGTTCTTCAAAGAGATAACATTAATATTGATCTTATTAATGTTGGAAAGAAAGTGATATTACCATCAAGCTACTTGTGTTGGGACAGATTCATGCAACAAATATTCCAAGACAGTATGGTAATTGTAAGATATCTTGGAAGACCATTGCTATTTATTAACTTCACTGTGAATCCAAAGTGGGAAGAGATTTTATGAGAGCTACAACCTTATCAAAGTGCAGCAGATAGGCCAGATCTGGTGTCTCATGTATTCTACAGGAAACACTGTGAATTGTTGGAGGGAATCAAAAACGTGAATATTTTTAGAAAATATAGAAGTGATGTTTGGACAATTTAATACCAAAAAAAGAGGATTACCATATATACATCTTTTGGTTTTCTTGGAGACTGATACAACATTCCTACTAGCTGAAAATATTGATTAAATGATTTCTGCAGAGTTTTCAGATGATAGTACAAACCAAGGGAAAGAACTATTTTGCATTGTTCATACTACTATGGTACATACTATGTGTGCTGGGAAAAACAAAGGTGGAATATGTATGAAAGAGGGTCAGAATCATATTGGCAAGAAATGTACTAAGAAGTATCCAAGGGTATTTCAAGAAGAAATAGTCGTCCAAGAGAATGGTTATCTTCTCAATTGTCAGTAAGATTTATAGAGAAATTTTAATATTATTGGTCAGGAAAGTACTCATGGCCACCCTATCACTGTGGATAATTGATATGTCATCCCTTACAATTCTTACCTAACCTGAAAATACAAAGCACATATCAATGTTGAAGTTTATGACTGTACAGTCAGTGAAATATATTCATAAATATATTTATAAAGAAAGTAACCAAGCAACAGTTAGAATACAATCTGAAAAGGATGAGGTGAACCGATACCTGAGTGGATGATATATTGGCTCTACAGAAGCCATCTAGAGGCTTTTTGAATTCAAAATATATGAGGAGCGACCTGTAATGATGCATCTTGCTGTATATTTACCTAGAGAGTGACCAGTATACTTTCCTGAAGGTATCAATACAACTGAGCTTTGAGATCAAAGAGCAGTTTCACAAACAAGATTAACTTTATTTTTTGACTTTAATAGTCTATACCCTGAGAGTCAACAATATCTCTACCATGAGTTTCCTTTACATTATCAATATATTGTAAAAAAGTATTGGCAACTATGAGAATTAGATGCCAGCTCTACTATTGGTAGAATATTGTCCTGTAGTCCTTTCATAAGAGAGAAGTACTAATTATATGTTCTCTTGATAGTAATAAGAGGACTACTGAGCTTTGAAAATCTACAGACAGTAGCTGGTACTTTACATGATGCATTTAAGAGAGTACGTTTGGCTGTAGGTTTACTGGAAGATGATAGAGAATGGATTGCCACATTTGCAGAACCATGCCAATTTGCAACTGGCCATGCATTGAGGCAGCTATTTTGTACCACATTGCATCAAATGACAATTGTGAATCCACTTCCAATTTGGGAGTAATACAAATCCTCATTTTGCCATGATCTCCTATACAAATTAGCACAGGGATTAATTCCAGTTCCTCCTAATATACCAAATAGAATGCAAGATATTCACCTTGACTATGGACTATATCTCATTCAGATTCTTCTTCAAGAATATAATAAGAATCTTTCTCATTTTCAGCTTCCTATGCCACAATTGTAATAGAGTATCTATAATAGAATTGGAGAAAACTTTCTCATATCAGAAGAACAAAATTATAATACTGAGAGTGAGGAACTTAGGTGTTGTGAAATATTAGAAAGATTGAATAATGGCCAGAAAGAATGTTACAATAGTGTAATGAGAGCTATCTTTGATCAGCAGTATCATGGAACTTCAGCAGTATTCTTTCTTCATAGACCAGCTGGAACAGGTAAGATATTTTTATACAATTACATTTGCTGTTATCTTTGATCAAAGAAAGGAATCATCCTTTGTGTAGCCTCAACTAGTATTGCTGCTCAATTATTACCTGGTGGAAGAACAGTACATTCAAGGTTTAAAATTCCTTTAAGTAATGATACAAATACTATTTGTAATATCAGTAAAAACTCACAACCAGTTGAACTCATGTATCAGACTGCTTTAATTATTTCAGATAAGCTACTGATGAAGTATAAGACAGGTTTTGAAGTTATTAATAGAACCTTGAATAATCTTTGTGATGTGCCTGATGGAAAAATATTTGGTAGCATTTCAACTATCCTAGTTGGTGACTTTTCACAAATTCTATCTATGGTTAAAAGAGGTTCCAAGCAAGTTACAATCCAAGCCTGTATTCAAAAGTCATCAATGTACAATTGCTTGCAGATTGTTTGACTTATAGAAAATAGTCAAATTATTCATGGCCAACAAAATCAGAATTTTCTTACATTTCTCTCATCAATTACTCATTCTCCTTAGTTTTATGGACAACTGAGCCTTCTAGCATGTTTCAGGCATGTTGGGACAATTAAAGAATCATGCAATACAATATATCCACCACATTTCCTTACCTTCTCTGCTACTAATCCTGATGTATTTATGGGCTGTTCAATTTTGACCTATCGGAATGATACAGTTGGAGAGTTCAATGAAAAGATTATCAATGATATGCTTAGACAATTATACATCTTTCATGCAATGAACTCAGTTGATCTTAATCAGTAGGCAGTTAAAGCAGAACCATTTTCTGATGAATATTTACACAGTATCAATCTTACCACACTTCCACCATCTTGACTTAGACCAAAAATTGGAGGTCCAATTATTTTATTGCATAATCTGAGTCTAATGGAAGGGTTATGTAATGGGACAAGAATGTGTGTTGTTGCAGTCAGTCACAATTACCTTAAAGTTACTATTCTTAGTGGTCAATGGAATGGTGAAGTATGATTACTGTTCCATATATGGTTGACAATAAATGAAGATGATCTTCCATTCATTCTTATTTGTAACCAGTTTCCAGTTCAGTTATACTTTGCTATGACCATTAATACATCACAAGGACAATCTTTACAGAAAGTTAGCACAGATCTTTGAAGGGGCACCTTCACTCATAGTCAACTCTACATTGCTCTTTTTAGACTCACCTCTAAAAATGTACTCACAGTATTGACTTCAGATGATCAGTCATCAATCACACCAAATATCATCTTTCCTGAGTTCCTTCTTTGAGATTGTTGCTTTTCTGAATACTAAAGTTTTATATTTCACCTCCTATTTCCCACTTTCACTCTGCTCTGTATCCTCCCCCTCCTCTCCCCCTTCCCTCACTTTCCTTCTCTCTTTCACACTCTCCTCCTTTCTCTTTTTCCCTTCATTTTTTTATTCTTATTTTTTCTATATTTCTAACTATTCCACTTTTTACCATTACTTTCTTTCAAATTCTTCTTTCTTATTTCTTTTCCCTTCTCTTATCTCTCCTCTTTTCTGTTCTTTAATTCTCCTCCTTTCTTTTTCACTTTTATCATTCTTCTTTATCCTCTATCCTATTCTCCTATTCTATCTCTTTTTTATCTAATGCTTATTTTGATTTATAATTATTTGTTCTTTATTCTAATAATAAAGTTTTTACACCTTCTCATCTATCCTACAATTGTTTATAAATGTATAGGTGATTTATGAAAACTGAAAATGTAATGGTTTCAACCAGGAGCACCCCTGCAGGTCTGAGATGGGGATATCCTCTAGTGATTTTGTACTGGTCGCAATTGTTGAGAAACTGTTTGGTATAATGTGAGCCAAACTCATTGAGGAGTAGCAGTCAGGATGTTCTGACCTCTCACTTAGAGGAGAATTGTTCGAAATAGACAGCCCACTTCATTGTCAATTTGTCATTACTGTAACCCATTTCTGATGTATAGTTCTTGTGCAAAAGTGATCGTCACTTTTGGAACCAGAGCCTCCTTGACAACGGCAACCTCAAGCATGGTGCCCCTGCATACCACCCCGAAAAACCGTCGCTACCGAAAGAAGAAAATATGGAAAGAATGGCCATTATCTACGCATTATAGAGCTATTGGAATGAAAGAGGCAGGGTTAAAGTTCACCGAGATTTCGCACTGAGTCCAAATACCTTGTACAACACTCATTTCTGCCTACCGACAATATCAAGAAACCAGGTCAGTTCTTGCTTCTAAAAGAACAGGCCATGTCCAAAAGCTTAGTGACCGGGATACCCAGCATTTAGTTATTGCCTCCCATCGATGCCAAGAAATGCCAGTGTGGAAATTGCGCCGAGATTTTGCTCCTCATGTCTCAGTGAGCACTATTAAGAGAAGATTAGCAGACCATGGGATTCATAAGCATATTAAAGCTGAGAGACCTAGGTTAACACCTGTTCTGGCTAGGAGGAGGTATGAATGGTGCCTCAAGCATAGGCAGTGGACAATTGCGCAGTGGAGGAGGGTGGTTTGGAGTGATGAATATAGTGTGGAGAAATCTGCAGATCTAGCTGTTTAATGGGTCTTCAGAACTTCCAAGGAAAAATGGCTTCCAGAATGTGTAAAGGAGGTTAGGAAGCCAGGAGGAGTTAAGCAGATAGTATGGGCCTGTTTTTCTGGTGGATTAAAGGGTACCTGTAATGGTTTGAGGGTGGAGGAGGGGGGGAGAGTGAATGCAAGAGCATATATTAGGACATTGGAGTTTTCTTTACTTGATTTTTTGGAGGAATTGGAGGAAAAGGGTATTATTCCACTCTTCATGCAGGACAATGCTATAGTACATACTGCAGGGCTCACTAAGGAGTAGTTGGGAGAGAATAATGTGGAAGTTTTGGAGGACTGGCCTCCATATTCACCAGATCTCAATCCTATTGAGCATGTTTGGGTGCACCTCAAGAAGTTTTACCATGAACACTACTCTCATTCAGCTGCTGATACTAGGTCAGCAGACAAGGTAAAGCCCCTCATAGAGGAAGCTCTTATTCATTGCTGGGAATTAATACCTGATACTTTATTTGAGAATCTGGTTGAAAGTATTCCAAGGAGGATTGTGGCAGTTATTAGGGCAAAAGGATGGTACACTAAATATTAAAAGCTCATTTGTATTTATTTTAACTGCTTTATTTATTCTACAACTTATTTTATTTATTGAAAAATTATTGGTAGTATGGGAGTGGTTGTTGTGGTGGGGTTGGGAGCGGGCGAGCGCCGTTCCCACGCCAGCGACGATGAATTTTGGGACCGAACTGTACCTACAAGGTCATCATCTGGTAGTATACCAGGAATAATAATCATTGGGAGTAAAACAACCCCATCACTACTAATAGTATTGCAAACAGTTACAAGTTCTTGATTAGTAGAACTAGCCAAGTAAGACTACTGATTTGGATCTCAAGTAATGATCCATTGGTCATGTCCTATACCAATATGGAAACTAGTTTTGTCAAATTTATACTGGCCAACTGGCTGAATGTTGTGTATTTGAAAGACTGTAAGATATTTTTGAAACCAAGCTTGAATATTATCTAGTTGGTTAGCATTCTTTCAATCTGCATTGATTGATTATTGTATTTGAATAAAATACTCAGCATGGCAATCCAGGAAATGTGAGGCCCACTGGTTACTGACAATAGGTGCTGGTCCTCAGACAGTATATTTATATTAGAGGATTACATTTACGCAGCTTGACAATATTTGCAAATAGGTACTGGTACCTACTTGATCTAAATGGTTGAGATACTGACAGACAACCAGTTCTTGATTGTCTGAAAGCTTATGATTTGTACCTAGTCACTTGTGGCATGATTGATGACCTTGTAAATAAGTTCGAAGTCATCTAACACATGTTTCATACTCATGAGTAATTCCTGCAAGATTTGTAGACTTATTTTCACAGGCTTGAAGAAAGGTGACAGCAGTCTAGATTCATATCTCAATATCACCATAAGGCTCAACTTGGTGACTGGGTAGAACAAAGGCTGTAGCTGATGGCATAATTGATTGTGGTGTGGAGAAATAGTTAATGAAGTGGAGAAATATTGTGTGAAGTGGAGAACTGGTATATGAAGTGGAGAAATAGTGTGCAAAGTGGAGAAATAGTGTCTGAAGTGAGTACATATCTATTTTATAAGACT
>ML120653.1:4595-36955 GCA_003788595.2 Choiromyces venosus 120613-1
AGAATTGTGTTTTTATGTCATTATCTGGCAACTTCTCGGGATGGAGATGTATAGCTTAGTAGACTGTGCAGTACTGTTCGGGGTTGCTCCGGAATAGGGGGGACTGTTTGGATCATTGGTGGGCTCAATGGGCAGGAGGGTTTGATCGGCGTGAATATGGATTTGTTCTGTGGACTGTCTCCCATTCTGCGGGCGGGGAAGATTTTGATGGGACACCAACTTTGGTCCATTGAATGCATCGTCATGGACACTTAATCATGGCTACATTATCAGATCAATGTTTGCTTTTAGATAGGGGGTCATGTGATTTTGGAAACAGTGTAAACCTCCCCCTCCCTGAGAACAGTTCCTTTTTTTTTTTTCATGGAATTGAGGGAGCATCTTCTCCCCTCCTAAGTTCCAGCACTATATGGTTAACGATTCCCTTCATGTATCCCTGCATCCATCCGTCCAGCCTGTAATGTCTGCGTCCTCAGGTAACCTATTAAATGTAATCAGCCATTGTACTATAAACTTAGTAGAGTAAGACCGTGCTTGCCCACAACCCACTCAAAGGATTGAAATAGTAGATTTCACATAGCACTGCCCTCTGATAAACATTTGTCGTATGTATTGATTTTCCGAGGCATTAGTGAGTTAATAACTGCGGTGAGTGTTGGTGTGGACGTTATTGGCTATCACTCAAAGCTGCCCAATCCGTCTTCCATAATACAAACTACCACAACCAGGGGAACTTAACAGGCATGGGAGATAAACAAACAGATATCTGGGCCCGTAAAGTGTGTAAATTGTATCTTTAGCTTTTTTTTCACATCGCTGTAACTCTAGTCTACCAGACCAAACACTAGCATGCTGCAAAGACAGAACCAGCTGCCTTCAGCCGCACAATCCATCTCCTGTCACACGGCCAACGGCTGCATAATCCCTCTTCCCCAACTTGAAGCTAGCGGCCTTCAGCCGCACATTCACTCTTCCATAATATGAAGCCAGTGGCCTTCGGCCGCACAACCCATCTTCAATAACTCACAACCGCGGCCTATGGCCGCATAATCCATCTTCTATAAATCAAAACCAGCGGCCTGCGGCTGGACATCCTCCTCCTTAAGCCCAACTCACAAGCCCGGGTGACTAGAAAACCGCCACCACCACCACCACCACAGCTAGGGTTCTATCGGTTCAACGTCCGTCATCTGCCATCACTCGAAGGAGCATCAACCACGCTATCGCCAAATCATTTCAAATTCTAATCATTGCACCTCACGTTAAATCTATCAGACAAGTGTGAGATGCACTCAATCTGTGTTTCTAAGGTTTGATCGGGTGCAATAAACTTAACTTCGTTGTAGTATGATACCCGAAGGTATGGGTTTATCTCCAATTTTCACGTGATTTTCCACACAACCTCCACCACCACCACCATTTCAATACAGGGACACATCATCGTGGACACATCGTCCCATCGATGTTTGCTTTAAAATGGGGGGGGTGATGTGATTTTGAAAATGAGTATAACTCCCCTCACCCCAAACCTTTCTCTATTTTTCTTGACATTGCCAATAAAAGTTCTATCTTAATTACACTATAGGAAATCACTAGCAGTCCTCCAACCACCCGCTTATCCATCCATCCTCACTTAATCTGCAATTTGCAAATAGTGGGTCTCAAGGGAGTTTATGACATGTTCGTACTGGGTACCGTAAAAACTCAGGTATAACGAACTGGCCTGGACGGGTCTGCAACAAGATTAAAGTCTCTTGGTTGGTGGAGAGCTCATGAACTGGGTCTGGTGATATTAGCAAGCGTCTTTCGAGGTTCTCTTTGGCTATTCAGAGCACTGGAAATTGCTTCACAATCAGTCTAAGGCAGTTCGTTATACCCAAGCTTTTACGGTGCCTCAAAGTTCATTGCAAACTCCATAACTGCAATCAAGGAACACAACATGTTACGCAGACTGTCCAAATATACAGTCTCCACTGATCGGTTTGTATGTTATTATTACTAACCCTAACTAACTTTCATCACTACCCCAAGTATTCCTCTACTTTGATCCTCTTGACGAGTTCACCCCTAAGCAACTACCAGATATTCTTGCTCCACTGCGAGAGATCATCCTGGAGATACCAAGTGTGCGAGTGTTCTTCACTGGGAGACCCCATGTGGAGGAGCTAGTCACCAGATGTTCGCCGAAAGCAATAGTGATATCTATTAGCCCTAATTCTAATGATGTCGAGAAATATGTGGAGAAGAAGCTGGAGATGGATATGGAGCTGCACGCAATGAATCATCCTCTGCATGCAGGTGTTCTGCCAACTATCAGGGAAAGGGCAGCCGAGACTTAGGTCATGCTAGTCTCACTCTATGGCTTCACTGCCGCTTGATCCATTGATGTTTGTGTGTAGTTTTTTCCCTGTTTCACTTGTCATCGACACTATCCTGGTAGGGCCCGCCATCTGGAACACAAGAGAAAGGTTGAAGGAAATGACAACAGCTAAGGTGTTGGCAATACCTACTGGATAACGATTGTGCGAATGAAGACACAGAGTGGGAGTTGACTCAGGCTTGGTCTTAAAGCTTTGGTTCAGGTAGACTATCGAATGCCCAGCGGTCCTTACATGCCTTAGCGGTAGAGAGAGGATCCACAGATCTGGATCCTGAGAAGGTTCCTGCGATAAAAAGACTTGTGGGATGTGAGTGTGACTCCTAATGTTCGAGAAAGCTTGATCCACCGTCCAGCTCGTCCACTTCTGTCTGCAGGAATATCTGCTCAAGAATCCGACCCTTTTCCAAAGTCCCCACTGTCTGATCGGGGAGGTTAGCATCACCTACCTCAATCGTCCAAAAATCAGGGATCATTCGTCAATACTTGACTTAGCCGCATCAACAGCCCCCCTTCTAGATTACACCTCCCGCCACTGGAGAAGTCATGCAAGAAAAGAGATGACCAAGAATGCAAATTCACTAGCAATTCAAGTCCTGGATGAATTTGATCAACGTTTATCCTCTCAGATGCTTTTACTTCTTTTCGATAAAGGGAAGGCCTGTTTTGACCAGGGATTCTCTAGAGGCAATGGGCCTACGGGATTTACTGGACTTCACGGGACAGTTTATATTGAGATTCCCTGGATTGTTACTGCGCTATTGGATATGAACAAATGGGATGTCAATGCAACCGATTCTATGGGTATCATACCCCAGCACTATGTGGCCAGTTAGAAGAGGCCATGCGGAGGTAGTGATGATCCTTTTGGGGCGAGAGAATGCCAATCCGAATACAGCACTGGTGGCCAGACACTGCTCTTGTGGGTAGCTTGGCACTGGCATCCGGGAGTGTTAAAGATCTTTTTGGAACGAAAGGATGTCAATCCGAATGCGGCTGGCACCGGATATGGCCGAATTCCTCTCTCCTTGGCTGTCCCACACGGGCATGTGGCAGTCGTAAGGACGCGTTTAGAACGTGAGGACCTCAATACAAATCTAGCCGGGCCTGATGATAGTCGCACATTACTTACATGGGCGGCAAAGTACGGGTATGAAAAAAATTGACGAGATGGTTTTGGAACATGAGCAATTTGATCCCCAAACAACAGATTTCTAGGGTAAAACTGCACTATCGCCCGCGATCTCGGATGAGCATTCAGCAGTTGTCAAGTTACTCTCACAACCTAAATCCTCCCTCTCCAACTCACAGATTTTGACAGAGTCCCAGAAGGCTCCTCACCAGAGCTGTTCGACCTCCCTCCACCCATCCCTCAGCTGATCCTATCAAGTCCCCGTCCACCTACGGACCCCGATACTGCTCCCCCTGAACCCCCCCGACCGCTCCTCACCAGCGTTGTTTAACACCTCCTCACCAGAGCTATCAGACCTCCCTCAAACCACCCTGCAACTAGCCCACTCAAGTCCCCATCCACCTACGGACCCTGAAATCCCGACCCCCGATTCTCGGTCACCTTTGAAAATATTATTTGGTTCCTGTATCTGTTGGAATAGACACAATTCCCTGTGATAGATGTATTCCACCGCTGCACTTGATATTCCACGATTCTTTGCGGGTGCTGTGTGGATCATACCGGAGGTGCTAGTAACCAGTTTGATGTTCACTTCTTTTTTTCTCCTGGGTTTCCGGAATACCAACTCCTTGCCTATTTTGTTCTATCCTACTGTAGTGGTCACGCCACTTGGGACTGTCAGCTGTCAGTAAGCAGTGTCCTGTCCCTGAACAACAGCTATTTGTTAGCATCAGCAGTGTAGTGTCCCAAACATACTGCCCTGTCAGCTTTCCATGACCGGTTTTTTTACTGTGATTTTCACATTGATTTCTCTCTCTCACTAAGGTTATATACATTCAAATAATATAGGAGATGAAGCTCGCCATTTGTTTTCCCTATCTACAATACAAGTGTATTATTGATGATACAGTATTAGTAGTCTGCACCTGAACTCACTCCATGCCCTCATCTCCGGTCCCAGTACTCTCCACCTCAGGTGTCTGAACATCTGTATCTGAAGAAATACCATCACTTGAATCTCCCTCTGCATCTTCCTCATCTGTGAGATCTTCTTCCATCTGATCATCTACCCTTTTGATATCTCCTGCAATGCCCAGTGTCTCATCGTACTGAAACCCCATAGGTAATACAGTATTTATTTGCTCCTGGTGAATTTCATAATCTCGTTCATGTTATGGAATATCCTCTCCCATACCTCTAGGGATAATGACAGGAAGTAATTGAGTTGCAATTGCAACAACATTGATTGGAACATCTTCATCATCTCCTCCTTCATGTATATGACTAGAACTTTCTTCCTCTCCAGCCTACTCATAATAAACTTCCATAACTAGCTTTCATATCTCCTCTGACTTGGTCAAAAGCTGGCATACTCCATCACTAGAGATGAGGCACTCCCTTGATAGATTATATCCCTTTACTTGACAGCTACTCCATGCATTTAACGCAAGTGACCTTTGCTCTAGATTCTGCAAGTATCTTGATGCCTCTAATACCCAATTGACAGTTTGGTTTCTCAATTCAGCAATATTGTCCATGATCCACACTGTACCAGGTAAGATACCTTTGGCAAGCTGGTTTGGAACAACACTCTGGAAGTACTTTGCTACTACTAACTTGATATGACGTTTGTAGACTCACTGTAGCCCCACATCACATGGCTGTAGAATACCTGTACATCTAGTAAGTACAAAGATCACAATAAGTCACTTATAGTTTTCCACTAACTACTCAAGCATGGCACTACTATAGTGGACCTTCAAGCAGTCAAAGTATAAAATCATCTTTGCTGACTCCAAGAGGTTATGCTTGACTATTATTGCATTCTGGTAAGGCTTCATAATCTTCTCAAAATACTCCTTAATTGTTATAAGACTACTCCAATAATTATTTAGGTTGCAGGAAAAGATATGGCCTTTGGCCTCAGCTGGTTCTCAATATAAAAGGGTAGGCAAGGAGTACTCTGTTTTTCCTGTCCAGATAGATTTGGTAGGTAAAAGCTCACTAGATATTGTGATTGAAATCAGCAAGGTAAAGGCATGATTTTCATCCCATCCATGAATAGCTACTTGCTTTGCTCCCCATTCCTCATATGTATAGTCTGCACCACCTGGTACTAAAACAATACCCGTCTGATCACAGTTCACAATAAGAGTCTTGTAAATTTGTTCTATGTAGATTAAAAAAAACAAGTCAAAGAAAGGTTTCATAATATTTCTGCTGCCAATCCTTTGACATCTTCTGACTACTCTTTATATTGGCTCGAGAACTGCAGTTTAGCTTCTCATAGAGAAATCCCTTTGTAAAGCTAATTGAGATTATGATCATTCATCCAGTCTTAGAGTCTAGAATTTGCTTAAGAATTTGTGGATTCATTTGTGGAACAACTCCAAGGATGACATTTCATATGACAGGGGCATTCACTGGTAATCCAGCACCACAAAGACTGTAGAGAATGTCTTCCACATGCTGAAATACCTCTGAAAACTTTATCCAGAGTGATTTCACTTCCTTCTTACTTCCCTCCATCATATAACCTGCATTTGTAACGTGGGCCATGACACTAGACTTCCACATCTGCTTTTCTGGTAGAAGCCAGTTCTGCACTGTACTTTTGTTCAAATGACTGAACTCGCCATACTAGATATAGTATAATTCCAAATCTTTCATGATAGATCTCGCACTCCAATGATGACACACAGCCGAGGCATGAATCTTATGCCATAGCAGTAGATGGTACCAATTAATTGGGCGACGCTCAGGAGGTGAAGTTTTCTTCTTTTTCCCTGGACAATTTGTTGCTGCTGCAAGGCTGTAGTGTACTGATTTGGAGTGATGAGAGGCCTCATCATATTTCCTAATACCACTCTCAGGAAGGATTCACTTCAGGTGACCAGTAATAGGATCCCGTATGCCTGCGTCAACTTCTCGCTGTCTTTTTTTGCGCTCTCGGCATCATTGTTGCTCCTTCTGGTTACGCTACCATATCTGTTCTTTTTTCTGATGAACTGTAAATGGTACTGATATACTCACAGCCTCACCTGCACCTCTAAGTACGCTGAGAATACTTTGCTTCTTAATTTCCTTCTCAACTTTCAGATGATACTCATCATTGTCAATTGGCATGAAGAATGAAGTCACACTTGGCTGGCGCATTTTTCTCATTGTGGAATCTCGAGGTATGGTACTGTGGCTTCCAGTATTGGCTTCAGAGTTGGTATTTATTGTGCTGACCATTATGAAAAACAGGATCAAGAAGGCAAAAAAAAAATTACAAAGATTTCGTCCCAATACAATTTTGTGTCAGCAAGCTATGTCCCAAACCTGATACCTAAACTTTGGTGTCAGCACCAAAGCCCTGTCCCAAGTGACGTGACCACTACAGTATATCTATCGGCTGCACTAGTACAACACGATTTTCCTGGAGCCCTTGCCACATGTATTCTCGCTAGAACTATTATTACCAGCAACTGATGATATTTCTTTCTTCATAGGATGCATTCCTACCTGTCTAGCTATTACTTTTCCTACCTGTGTGAATTCGATTCATCCTACTGTGCAGTACTCCACCGCCTACTTACATGCTACTCAACATGCACGGGCTTCCATCACACTAGTATCAGAGCTTATTCCAACACTTGTAATTCCTTGCCGATCACTAAAGTAAGCTAAACCACAGCCCATTCGACTAAAACCTCACAAAACACAATCCTTGGATATGCTTAGATAACAGGGAATCTCTAACGGCCAAACAAAAAAAACCAGAGAAGAAAAGGAAAGGTTTCTAAAGGCTAGATTTTGGCTCTATTTTATCATTTGATGCTTGTACGATGCTTTCAAAATGTGCGAACTAATCCCCCTAGATTAGCAAAACTGCTTCAACTCCAGTGATAATTCTTGTGCCTGGCGCTATCTCCTGCTGCGTGTTTACAGATGCGGACAGCGGTATGATTTCTTCCTTCTTATACTTTCTCTTTTAAAATGTTACAGATTGAACGTTTATTCCCACGAGTCTTTTGTGACAGCTCTATTGCATGAGGTGTTTGGACAATTGGTACCTATAAAGATATCTACGAGGACATCTCCGAGAAAGTGTAGACCCCCGGCAGATATTGTTTGTGAATGCTAACTGAGCGGCAAAGCCCATTCAAAGAAAAGTGATAAATAATGGGAAATATAATACGGAGAGCATTTCCATGAAACCGGAGGAGATCACAGAGCAAGATGCACCGCTGAACAAGAACCAATGAATGAATCCTCTTTAGGCTGCCGAATGCTGTAATTTCCTCCCGGAGCTACCGAGTTAGTAATATCATATGCCCGGAATGAGTTTCATAAATGACCTTAACCCATTATCTTGGGCGTAATTGCCACTAAATTCTTTTTCTCCCTTTCATTTTCTCAGCTACCTCCTCACCAGGTAAGATTGATCTCCTATTGCATGAAAATGATGAAATTATCAGGAACTCAGAGCTAAAGCTTCGCGCATCGCAAATTAAATATTAATCGATACTATCATGCCGCGCTCATCTAAACTCAGCGTAACCAACGAGGGTAGATACCATTTCATATCTCGGAGGTAGACCCCCAGGGCGGATTCTTTACAGTTAAGGAGTGCTGGTCACCCGAAAAAGATGTTTACACCAGTGAAAGGAACATTTCTAAAGTTGTCGGCAGTTACGACACAATCCAATTCTAAAAGATAGCTGACAGGAGAAGAGATGAAAAACATTCCAGAGCTGAAGTTACAAGAAATGAAAATATAAAAAATAGAAAGGTATAATTATACATGATAGATAACCACAAAGCCCACAGCATTACGCTCCAGGGACTATTCGATTCATAAATAATAGTTGATATCTACATAGGCGAAAGGTGGTTTCCTCAGTACCCACTGCACATGTAGCCCCACCAGCTGAATGATAATAAAGCATGGTTGACAAGGATAAACTGTTGCAAAGAACAAAAAAAAAGAATAAAAAGTAAAGAAGAAATATGAAAAAGCAAATGATAATTTACCCGGGAGAGGAAAATGAGGAAAAAACGGAAGATGGCCATTGATCGAGAACCTGAGGCCATGCCAACCATGAATCAAAGGAAAAGGAAAAACACGATGTGAAGGACAGAAAAGGAGAAAGTAGACGAGGAATTGGTATTCCGGAAACCCAAGAGAAAAAAAGAAGTGATCAAGCTGGTTTCTAAGCACCTCCGGTATGATCCACACAGCGCTGGGAAAGAATCATGGAACATCACCAGCGGTGGCGAAATATATCTTCCGCCGGGAATTGTGTCTATCCCAACAGATACTGGAGCCAAATAAGGTTCCCAAAGGGGACCATGAATCAGGGGTGGTGTGTTACCGTTTGTAGGAGGACGGGCACTTCGAGGGATCAGCTGAGGGGTGGGTTGAGGGAGGTGGAACAGTTCTGGCGAGGCGCACTCCAGGGCTTCGTCAATATCAAGAGGAGTGGTGTCAGAGTCTGTAGGTAAATGAGAGCTTGGGGGGGCCGGTTGAGAAGAGGGTTGAGGGAGGTCTAACAGCCCTGGTGAGGGGTGATCCTGGATGCTTCGCAAATTGAGGTAGGTGAGGCTAACCTCCGCGATCTGAGAGTGAGGATTTTCAAAAAGGGTCGGATTGTTGAGCAGATACTCTTGCAGAGTGTAGCGGACGAGCTGGACGGTGAGCGAAGCTTTCTCAAACTTGAGCAGCCCCCGCGCACATCCCAAGAGTGTATGTATCACAGGAACCTTCTCGGGATCCAGATCCGTAGATCCTATCCTCACGTCTAAGGCATGGCAAAACTCATCGGCTTGTATGTGCCGTCCGGCATTCGATATCCACATCGAGCTTCCAGTCCAAGTCTGGGTCCACTCCTGCTCTGCGCCTTCATTCGTTCAAGGGTTATCGTGTAGGTATCATTCAGACCTTTTCCTGTTGTCATTCCTTCAGCTTTCCATTCCTGTCCGAGATTGTTACGTCCACTAGGATTGCGTCTACAATGGGCGAAACAGGGAGAAAGCTACGAAAAAAACTGTTAGCCAAGATACAAAAGGCATCCCTTCGTCCGTACTGTGGAGGATATTCTATGTCACGCTAGAGTTGGGTAGTAGACCCCTGTTGTAACTAGGGTTTAGTTGCCGTGACTTTTGTTTCTTAGCTAGTTTGTTTTCAGGGTTAGGGCACGTGACTGGTGCAGCCTTGTGGGGCACTTGGGAGTTTTCTGTTGCGGTCGTCGACAACCAAGAACAACCGACCCACAAGAAAGAGACGAGCACTGAGACGGGAGAAAACACAGCCGAGAGCGAGAAAGAAATAGCTAGGGACAGAAAGACATCGGGATCCGCGACAGATCCGCAGCTGTAGAGGAATTGAGAGGTGGATAGTTTTTCTTTTCTTTTCTTTTTACATCGGAATTTTACGAGAATAGTTTGAGACGGAGAATTATCCCGAGAGCGAGGGAGTTAAGTTTTCTGTGTCTTTTCTGGGATTGCATCGAGATTACTTTTTTGTGAAGAGGAGAGAGAAGAGAAAAGTGACCGAGCTTCGTGTCTACCCTCCAGCCGTCGAATCGCCTACCCTCCCGGAGGGGAGAGGTCAACAGTACCGAATTTCATGCACTTTTACCGCGGCGATAGGCAAGACTATCACCCTGATTAGTTGGAATATCGCCTATTAAAGGAAGAGGCTCATTCACAGATGCTCGACAGCCAATCAACGAATCTGGGCTTTACCAAGTTGAAGATAAACCACCTTTACGGCTTCTTGGAGTTAGGAGGTCGAAAAAAAACCATTGCATGAAAACAGGTTAAGGGATAGTCATAGTGGGTTATTAGTGAAGAACTAAGACTAGATAACTAGCCTGGGTAGGTGATAATAAATTCCCACTACAGTTACACCTGTCAATAGTGAACAAGAAAAACAGAACCCTCAGTGTTCAATAGACTATAGCCAGCCATTCACTATAGTAAAGGTTAGTAAGTGAGTCTTGGCTGTGAGGGGTAAACAGAGGATCGGAGAGGATGAAAAAATAAATGAAAAAACCATCACAGCCCATACTAGTAACAAAACCCGAGAAATTACAACAATGTTACGCACATACCAGAAAGATGGCAAGTCCAGCTCATCGAAGTCGATCCTGGTGGGTAATATGGGAAGGGTAGAGACAAAAAGAAGATAAGGCATGACCATATTGGAGCAATATGAGATTTCTAAAATGTGTTTTGAGTAAAATTAAAATGAAAACATCAGAGTTTGCAAGCTTCTTACTTGTGCCAAGGTTGCGGCGTGTGGCCGCAACCCCCGCATGTTCGCTGGCTCACAACCGGGGGCACTCTAAAGAGTGCCTGCCAGCTCAATGCAACTTTACAGCTCAACGCAACTTTGTGGCTTAGCATAGTAAATTTGTGACTCAGCATACCTTTGTGACTCAGCATTGCTTTATGACTCAGCAGAACCTTGTGACTCAGCAGAATTTTGAGGCTTAAAACAAATCATAAAATAGAAGCTTCTCTTATCACCATCCAGAACGACCCATACACCATCAAACAATGTCACAAGTACCAGCCTTTGTCCTACCAAGCCAGCGGGTGGAGCCCTATGAGGATATTGAAATACGGATTCAGGCTGCTGTCACCTTCATTCAAACAAGGCAAAATGAGGACCCCCCAGGCCAGGTGAATATTGCTGAGATTGCACGTACATACGAGGTTCCAGTCACCAGACTTCGAAGACGTCTACAAGGCCGCCAGTCGAAACAAGAGCGTCCAGCAACCAACCGTAAGCTTTCAGATGACCAGGAACTGGCAGTGTGTCAGTACCTTGACCGTCTGGACACAATTGGCACAAGTGCTCGACTACAAATGGTTTCAAGCTGTGCCAATGCGATTCTCCAATCTGCGCATACTGGGCCAGAGCCAGCACCTCTGATCGGTGACCACTGGGCACCACGATTTCTCCAGCGTCATCCAGAATGCTTTATTAGAAAGCAACAGACCATCGATGCTGACCGCAAGAATGCTCACCAGCCTAATGATATTCTCACTTAGTTTGAGAAATATCGTTCTGTTTGTAAGGAGTACAACATTCAGCATGGGGATCAGTATAATTTTGATGAGACTGGTTTTCGCATTGGGATTGGCCGGGACCAGTGGATTATTACACGTGATCCAAATCGCCAAGCCTACCTTGCCAGCTCTACAAACAGAGAGCTAGTTAGTGTCTGTGAAACAATCAGTGCTGATGGGGTTGTCTTGCCGCCAATGCTTATTGTTCCTGGGGTGATTCATCAAGAGCCCTGGTATGTGGCTACAAGTATCCCAGATGATTACTTGATCGCCACCTCCGACACCGGTTACAATAATGATGACTTGACAATCAAATGGCTTGCCCATTTTGAACGATTCTCTGCTAAACGACAAGTGGGAGCTCACCGACTTCTTCTCCTAGATGGGTTTGGCTCGCATTGCACCAAACAGTTTATCGACTACTGTGATCGCCATAAGATCATTGTTTTCTGCCTGCCTCCTCATTCAAGCCATCTTCTTCAACCCTTGGATGTAGTCGTATTCCAACCCTACAAGCATTATCACGCGGAAGCTGTAGAGGTAGCGACACGTATGGGATGTGGGGACTTTGACAAGTGCGAATTTCTTGATAAGATTCATTCAATACGCCAACAGACCTTCAAGCCATCCACAATTCGATCTGCCTTTCAAGCCACAGGCCTTATCCCTTACAATCCTAGTATAGTCATTTCCAAACTACGAGAAGCAGCTCCCACTTCTACCATACCTCCGAACCAATTCTCTGGAATTCCTTCTGGCATTCCACTTACGATCGCAAGTCTAAAGACCCAGGGTGATGAATTACTAGATCAAGCACAAGAGATGTCACCAGAATTCCAGCATCGTCTTAAGCTAGTACTACAAGGTGGACTAGCATTGGCACAGTCAGGTGCCTTAGCAATGGAACATCTGGAGAATACTCGGGCGGCCGATCAAGCTCGAAGTGCAAGAAGTCGGGCTCATAGTAGGAGGCAGATACAGAAGGGGGGAGTGTTATATGCGTCTGAAGCACGCCAAATGGTTAAAAGAAGGGTTGATGCAGAGGTGGAAAAGCAGACAAAACAGCTCCGTAGGGCAGTAAATAATCAAAGAAGAGAGGACAAGGAAAAGCTTCAACCATTTCTTGATGAGATAAAGGCAAGGGGAAAAGCCAGACGTGCTGCTCAAGCACAGAAAAAGAAGGTGTCAAGGCTGATTATAATGGGTATTAAGCGACATGCAAGGTTGCACAAATTAATGTAAATTCGAATACCACATTCTGTAAACTTTTGATATAATATTCAAGTTAAGTTACAAAGTTATACTCAGTTACTAAGTTATGCTGAGTCAAAAAGTCTTTAAAGCCACAAAGTTCTGTTGAGCCACAAAGTTGCGTTGAGCTGTAAAGTTGCATTGAGCTGGCAGGCACTCTTTAGAGTGCCCCCGGTTGTGAGCCAGCGAACATGTGGGGGTTGCAGCCACACGCCGCAACCTTGGCACGAGTACCAGGTATTTCCTACTCATATATACTTTGAATATAATAAAAATGAGAAGTATAATAGTAACATATAAATACTCCTACAAATAGATCCTACAACCGGCAAACCAATTTTGAAGTCTTCTCTTTCAACAATCCCCAAAAGGAGTAATGAATACCTAAACATCAAGATTAACACTAAAGATAACTGGAAAAAGAAAGTAAGAAAACAGCAATTCTCCATTCTAGAAAGTCATATCATTGAGTAGATTTATAGGTCTCAATTAGCAAGAGTCATGACTTCAGATGACAATATTTTAACTATTGTAAAGTAATTTGCTGAAGAGTTATCTATTGGGAGTGAAGGACCAACAGTACAAGATTATTCTGGTTTTGACTTATCTTCTGGTTTGCTTGAAGGATTAAAAAAAAAAACAGATATAATTTAGGGAGAGTAAAAACTATAGGAGATTCATTTATTGACAATCCAGAGGCTGTTAGAATTCTAGTAATGCATGATAGCATTAAAGAATTGTCAAAGGACTTTGCAGTTTATGCCAGTGATGTCTTTAATTCTGATAAATCAGTACTACAATGCTTCGGAATGGCCAATTGTAATGGTATTGCAATGCCCATGAAGACCCCATACTGACATTATCCTGACTCCAAAGCTACTGCTCAAGAATCTACAGCCATAGTCCTTGCACCAGAGTAGGAAAGCCAGTATCAAGCAAGTATCAGAAGTATCATGTATCTTGCCATCAGTGCATGCCCTGATCTAAGCTACATGGTAACAGTTCTGAGTAAATTCAACACTTCTGTAGCTCAGGAGAATTATCAAGTGGCCAAATGTACATTGTGATACTTAAAGTCCACAGTCGACCTTGGAATAAACTGCAGGTGAGATAGTTATGACTTACAGAGCTTCTCTGACTCTAACTGGACCAGAGACATTGGAGATAGAAAGTCTACTAGTGGATTTGCCTTCCTTGTCAGTAAGGGTGTGGTATCTTGGCAAGCAACGAAGCAAAAGATAGTTGCCTCATTGACTACTGGGTTAGAGTATATTACTTGCTGTAAAGTGAGCAAAGAGGTGATTCCTTTTTGGCAGATGTATGAAGACTTGGTGAAGATAAGTAGAAATAGAAGTCAACTCTCTCCACTAATACACACAATATTGCTCATCGACAACCAGGGTGTGCTCAAGCTCATTGAGAACCCATGATTCCATAAACGAATGAAAGATATTAAGTTGAAATATCATTATATTGGTCAGGTTTACCAGCAATGACTTATCACCACAGATTATGTTTCTACTAAGAACATGACTGCCAATATTCTTACCAAACCTCTTTTGCTAGAGATTTACTGGTGACATGTTCACAGCTTAGGAATGGGTGGATCAGCTGTTAGTAGATATAGACATTAGTAGGTGAATTGTTATGTATCTGGTTGAGTACTGTTCCCCAAACTTAACAGCATTTTTCCCTTTTAGAAGGTTTTTTTTAGTTTTTGAGGAGAGGTTTAAGGAGGCTACCTAGTATCATTATTTTCCTTTAATATATATACGAGATATGGAATAAGAGGGGGTGTTGGAACTTTCTTCTGAATCTGGTAAAGGCAGCTTGGCTAACAGAGGATAAGATGACATGGGCATCATCATAGTAACTAGTATTCTGTGTGATGAAGGATGACAAGACATAGACATTACTATGGGGGGACAGTGACTGCTTTCCCTATGTGTAAGTACCAAGCATATCCCCTAGCTAGTTTTATAAGAAGAAGAATAAGAATCGACAAAGGTTGCTACAACAACTGGTTGTTAGGCCCCTTCAAGTGGGATATCATGAAGGCCTGTATGGAGACATTTTGGGTGGTATCATATCTCTAGTCAATATTGCAGTCTCTATGTAAACCGTCACAATCTATATATTAGCAGGTTGCATGGGAGAAAGGGTTTCGGTAGATTCATCGTTATTTGAAAGTGGTAAGCAAAGTTTTGGTAAGGGTTCTTTTTTGAAGCTTGATATCATAAGACATGTGACTATCATCTCTATTAGGCACACTAGTACAAATTATTCTGTATGCTATGCCTAGATCATTATCCCTGGACATCACCTTGCTCCACCAAGCCTATCTTACAGAGTTCTGGACTAATCTCTAGACCTACATAACCAAAAAGAAAACAAACATTCATTCTCTTCTATAACAACCAAAACACCACCCAACCACCATTTACTGAACAACAACAAATAGAAAACCTTCAGCAGCCAAACACTCAAAATGTGTCCAGAGCCATTCGCAATATAGCAGATGATTGCCATGACCTGTCAACTGAAGCAGCTCTGATACAAATACTTCAACAATTGTTGAATGGGCAATAGGGGCTTCGAGAACAGGGTGAGTAGCTCTGAAATCAGTAGGTTTTGACTATCTTTGTTTTGCACTACAGTAGAACTTACAGTTTAACTAGACAACAACGTTTCCCTATGATGCTTTACAATGCCTCTTCGAGTGATCTCAAATGACTCCATTGTCCAGCAGGAATCCCCATTAATTACCTAGCAGCGACTGACTACGAGTTCACAACTTTTACCAGGAACTGTTCTGCTAGAAACTGGTGAATATCGATCTTGCTAATACTCTATGATTGTCAGGATGTCAACCCCAGGTTGCTGCAGAGGTGCTTGGACTCCCCATGTTGAGTAAGTTTTTTGATTCTCTAAGCACAATGTGAGCAGGTTTAATTCAGCTCTGTTTTCACTTTTTGCCAAAAATGTTTTATTTTCTTTCTCGTTAGCTACTTCTTTATCTCTTATCTTAGAAGGGGGGGGAGGGAGGTCAATGGATAATACATATTGGAAGCTGAGGTATGGATAACACTAGGACAAAATTGTAAAATGCATTTATTTGGACGAATGGTCTATGTCACTCACTTCTAACAAACTTGTAGCTGTGAAGATATTTCCTTGTTGTTTTTCCTCTTTCCATCAGCAATGGAATCCAGACAATGCCAAATGCCAGCCCACTGCTGCTAATCGAGAATCTAAGCCCTGGAGCTTGAACTTGATCTTCCCCACAGTGACAAAACTCCAGTGAATCTTAGAGATGTTGATTAAAACTCCCTAGTATGGTATTTGTCACAAGGACTCACTCAACTTGACTACCCATACAGTTGTGTCTAATAAGTCCTCACATAGTTTGGCAACCCAGTACCACACTATAGTTTATATATATGGTGAGCACAGCAATTGAAATGAAAATCTAATTAAAAACTATATCAATATGTATTTGTACAGTCATGTCCAGAAGGTCTTCGCACCCCTGACCAATTCAATCAAGTCACAATTAATATCCTCAAATAAAGAACTCAATAGATTGAATTCAAAGACATAGTAAAATATATACCATAAAAACTATTGTTATAAATTCTTGTAAAATTTTATCATCAAATCAAGTTTATAGACTATTGTTTTTAAATATTTACCAAAATATAATTAATGAAAATGAGCATCATATAATATTTTTTTGTCTGCATAACTTACTATGGGAATAACTTAATATTAAATGAGTAGGACATCTGGGTTGCTAGAAATGATAATATGATATATAAATAAAGATCACATAAATAAAGATCACATTAGAAATTAGGTATTGAAATCAAGTTTCTTAATAAAAGGATTTCTATGAAAAAATACAAGATGCAGTTTCTCAAAATGTTTGAGAAGAACATTTCTTAATCAAGCATAAAAGGTAAACAAGAACTTTCAAAGATATACAAGAGTGTCTGATATGGGTCTTATAGAGATTTGAGGTATTTTCTATTCCTGGTAGTTAATAATCCAAGTCCAGCAGTAACTGAGTTGTACTCCTTAGAGTAAGGTACTGATATACTATAATTTTTTCAGTACATACTTATACTGTCAAAACAATTACCATGTTACCATAGATCAAGGTTATAGTACAATATATAACTTTTTTGATCAATGTTTAGGCCTGCTATGGTGGTCTATGAATGACAACTTGATCAGCTTTGTAAGACTAAGGATAACAGTATTGCAATAGTTGTTTTTGAGTATAGAACTGTACCAAATAACCTAAAAATACTGGTTGTACAATCTTCAGAAGGTTGGCCTTCCTAGAAGAGTAGTTTTCCAGTTGTGAACAAAGTTTCCTTTATGTTTAATAGTACTCTTATTACATTTCAATCAATATAGATGAACCGATTTATTAATTATAACCTTCATATTTATACTGCAACTAATTTAATTTAAAATGACCTTTAATATCTCTATTATCATTATCTATATCTATGTTTCTTAGTTCTTTCATTTATATTTTTAACTCTCAGTTTTATAAAAGGTAGTTTTTGTTCAATTTTTATACTAAAATTGATCCTTTCTAGTTTCAACTTAGACTAAACCTGTAACAGGTATAGGTACTGTATATATTCTTGTACATAGGAGTGCACTGACAGGGACTCAGGTAGTATGAGGTCTTTGCATGAGGATGTTTGGTTTCAAGATATATTTTCTTGATATTATCTTTATTTTACTTTATCATTTGAGGTGATATTTGTTTTGTTTTTAATTTCAAGATAAATCGTTTGATACTATCTTTGTATTGCTTTATTGCTTTATATGATATTTGTTTTGTGTTTGGTTTCAAGATATATCATTTGATATTATCTTTATTTTACTTTATCATTTGATATAATATTTGTTTTGTGTTTGGTTTCAAGATATATTATTTGATATTATCTTTATTTTACCTTAAAATTTGATATGATATTTGTTTTGTATTTGGTTTCAAGATATATCATTTGATATTATCTTTGTTTTACTTTATTATTTGATACAATATTTGTTTTGTGTTTAGTTTCAAGATATATTGTTTGACATTATCTTTGTTTGACTTTATCATTACATACTATATTTGTTTTGTATTGGGTTTCAAGGCATATCAATTAGGATAAGTCTTATTATTTTTATATCACAATAAGCAAACAATTATGTTATTTAAAGAGTCTATTGAGTCTGGTATTTTGGACAGCAGACTTCAGCAGACAGTTATTCTTAAATATACTTGGGTAAATAGCTACTTCTTTGATTCCCTACTTTACTGTTATGGTTCTTTACAGTCTTATAGTTCAGAGTAAGATATTAGTTATCTCATCTACCAAAGACTCCCTTAGATACTACTGTGCTTAGCTCTACTGTTTAGTGCCTATTAGTCTTATCTATTGTTATTGTCGCTCCTGTAATTATAATACTCAGCCAAGTATAAATCACATTATAAAACCAAATAAAACATTTTTGTTTTTTGTTTTTAAATATTATTTTACTCTGGCTAGTTGATAATATACAAGCAATTTTTATTATTTCATTTGAATATTTTTTGATTTATTGCAAAAGGCTCAATAGTGAGGTATTTACTGGTATCCATTGCTATGTAAGGGTGTGAAGACTTTTTAGACATTACTGTACAAGGAAAGAATGTACTTTCCTGAAAATACTATAATTGTTTAATAACTATAGAACTGGGAGAAAGGTAAATAAGAAAGGTATAAAATAGTTTTGTTTATTAAACACATCATATTAAAGATTTTTTTTTTAATTTTTTTCTGATTATAGAAATTAACTGAACAAAAGTAGAAAAGATGATAACAGTGATTGCTTACTATATTTTTAGATTTGGGGTGTAGTATCTATGTTGTATTTTTTTCATAGAATTAGAAGCTATGAAGGGAATAGAATTACTAGTTTTGTTTCAGTCTTTACTATTTTTCTCTTCTTTGCAACAATACAATATTAGACCTATAATTCATCATGTATATTTTGTAAATATTAGATATACTTATCCATAGAAACATACTTGCTCTAAAGAATCACTATCATCTAGATCATATCAATGTTATTCAAGTCTTTTTGAATCCTAGTATTGATAGGAAAGAATATTTAGAACTCCCAGAAGAGATTGAGTGGCTAGACCAAACTGCTGTCGAAGATCATCGTGCAGACTCAGGTATAGTAGTGTACTGTTTGCTCAAGGCCCTATATGGGTTGAAATAAGCTCCTCTTCTTTAGTATAAGAAGATTAACACTTACCTGAAAATGATAGCATTCTTGCATTCATGTTATAACCCAAATCTCTACATCTCTGACTTCAAGGTTTACTTGCTACTCCATGTTGATGACATACTTCTAGTTTCAAAGTCATCTCTAGAGATTGAATATGTGAACATATTACTGAACAAAAAGTACAAGATGACTAATCTTGGAAAGGCCACTTACTTACTTAACATCAAGATAGGCCTAGTGCAAGATTGGATTACCTTATATCAACCTTATTTTGTACATACAATTCAAAAAAAGGTTTTGAATAGAAAACTGCAACCCAGTTCAGACACCCTTGGAACCCAGATCATACCAGCTCAACCTCAAGGATCCAATCTCTATGGCAGACCAAAAGACATATCAGTCCTTAGTCAAAAGTCTTATGTACTTGGTACTTATGACTCAACCAGATGTGGGGTTTACAGTTACCTACAGAAGCAGGTATAATTCAAATGTTACCTGCTGACAACTCCAAACAGCAAAGTGAACTCAACAATACCTGAGGGCAACTGTGAACTTGGGTCTGGAATATATGAAGGACCTGCCTGTGGTTAGCCTCCCACTAGCCCCCTTAACCAATTCCAGTGATACTGACTTTGCTGGAGATACACAAGATTGAAAGTCTACTAGTGGGTTTGTGTTTCTAATGGCAGGTAGTGCCGTATCTTGGCAATTGAAGAAGTCATCGATGGTGGCACTATCGACTACAGAATCAGAGTATATTACATCTTCAGAAACTATGCATCAGGACTTATGACTTCATGGGCTATATTCAGAGCTGAGTAGAATACAATTACTCCCTCTAATACCTATCAATATTGATAACCAAAGTGTGATAGATCTTGGCAACTGACCTCAATTTCAAGAGCAAACAAAGTATATCGATATTAAATGTCACTTTACTCATGACGCCTTACAGAATAAAGTGATCTCGATTACTCACTACCCTAGCAAGTAGATGGTCACTGATATCCTGACCAGGGCTCTACCATGGGTATCACATTTGAGGCATGTGAAAGTGATGGGATTACGCGATCTTCAGCACTGGCAAGAAGCGAGTTAAAGTCACCAGTTATCTTTATTTATCTAAGTATTTGTTTTCCTTCATTTTGGCAGAATCTTCTTGTATGTGACATCCTTTTCCTACCCTTAAGCTGCCTACTGAAAGGCACGAGGAAGGTTTTTAATGAGGTCACAAAATCAATATATGTAGAGGGGATTGGTGAACTTTTTTTTCTTTTTTCTTCCTTTATTTTTCTTTTCACTTTGCTAGTTCATGATTATCTTCTATGGATCCTTCGAAGAGTGGGAGTGTCGGAAATGATAGCTTCTCTGGATCTGATTATTGGTGGTTGACCTCGTCATGTACGTCGAGGGTGTGGATGACGATATGAGGGCTTCACTATTATGTTCTCTTATCTAGTTAGTCTACTTGGCATCGCATAGATCTGTTCGTGTGACTGCTAAGTCTGTAGTATATTAGTCCCCAGCTCTTGCAGCCAATAGAAGACATGCGCGTTATCAAAACCTTAGATTTGAGACATACATTTACAACACATGCTATCACGCTATCACTTCAATTCTAATCATTGCACCTCACGTTGAATCCATCGGACAGGTGTGAGATGCACTCGGTCTATATTTCTAATGTTTGAAAGGGTGCAATACACTTAACCTGGTTGTAGTACCCGAAGGTGCAGGTTTATCTTCAATTTTCATGTGATTTTCCACTCAACCCCCACCACCACCTTGGCCACATCATCTTGGATACATCATCCAATCACTGTTAACTTTAACAGAGGCGGGCCATGTAATTTTGAAAATGAGTATAAGCCCCCCCTCACACCAAACCTTCCACTATTTTTTTCTTGACATTGACGGCGGAAGTTCTCCAACCGACTGCCTATCCATCTACCCATTTTTTTGATTCCTAACTCCAGGAAGCAGTAATGGTAATTTATCTTCAACTCGACAAAGCTCAAATTCGTTGATTGGCCAAGTCGAACTTGTGTGGATGAGCCTCTTCCTTTACTGTAATAGGTGATATTCGATCTAATCAGAGTGATAGTCTGGCTTATTACCGCGCTGAAAGTGCCTGAAACTCAGTACAGACGAAGGAATGCTTTTTTATATTTTAACTAATCCATTTTTGTGTAGCTTCCTCCTTGTTTCGCTCATCGCAGACGCTATCCTGGTGCAAGTAAGCATCTCGAACAAGAGTAAAAGGTTGAAGGAATGACAACAGGCAAAGGTCTGGGTGATGCCTACATGATAGCCCTTGCACGAATGAAGGCGCAGAGCAGGAGTCGACCGACACTTGGACTGAAAGCTCGATAACGATATCGAATGCCGAACGCTCCTTACAAGCCGATGAGCTTTGCCATGCCTTAGGTGTAAAGATATCTACGGATCTGAATCCTGAGAAGGTTCCTACGATACAAAAACTCTTGGGATGTGGGTGGAGGCTGCTCACGTTTGGGAAAGCTTCATCCACCGTCCGGTTTGTCTACTACATTTTGTAGGAGTATCTGCTCAGCAATCAGACCCTTTTTCAAAGTCCTCACTCTCTGATCGCGGAGGTTTGCCTTACCTACCACAATTTTCGATGCAACAAGGATCTTTCGCCAACACTTGCCGCGGCCCCAACAGCAGCCCCTCTTGTGCAACATGCTTCTTGCTTTTGGGGAATTCATTCGTAACCCTGCTTCAGGAACGAGAGTATTACAATCGGGATCCAGCAAAGATTGATGATGGCTAGACTCCACTTATGTGGGCCGCAGAGGGTGGGAATGATAAGTTAGTAGAGACGCTTTTGGCACATCGTGATCTTGATCTCCACACTCCAGACTTCAGCGGCGCAGCTGCACCCTGACCGGCCAGCTCGAAGGGGCATTCAGCAGTTGTCAGGTGACTCTCAGAACATAACAACCCCCTCGCAAACTCACCTGATACCAACGATGCCCCAGAGCACCCCTCACCGGAGCTGTTAGACCTCCCTCAACCCTCCTCTCAACTGGCCTCCCCAAGCCCCCGTCTACCTACACCCTCTGGCACCACTTCTCTTGATATTGACGAAGCCCCAGAGCGGGGCCCGCCAGAACCGTTCCACCTCCCGTCACTCGAGAAGTTAAACCTCCCTCAACACACCCCTCAGCCGATCCCTCCAAGTGCCAGTCTGCCTACGGATTCTGACACCACCTCCCCTGATTCTCGATCACCTTTGAAACCCTTATTCGGACCCTGTATCTGTTGGAGTAGACACAATTTCCGGCGATAGATATATTCCGCCACCGCAGTTTGTATTCCATAATTCTTTCCCGGCGCTATGTGGATCGTACTGTAGGTGCTTAGTAACTGACTGATGTTCAGTTATTTTTTTTCTCCTGGGTTTCCGGAATACCAATTCCTCGTCCATTTTCTTCTTTTCTATCCTTTCAATCACGCTTTTCCTTTTCCTTTGATTCATGGTTGGCGTGGGCTTGGGTTCTAGATTGATGGTCCTTATCCTTTTTTTCCTCGCTCTCCTCTCGGCGATGTATGTTTGCATTAGCTTTTTTTTTATTTTTCTTGTCAGTTTTCTTGTTTACTTTTTCTTGCTTCGTAACCTTTTGTCCCTGTCAACCATATTATATTCATTTAGCAAGTGGGTGCTATTTGCGGAGCAGCTACAGAGCAAAACTGTCACAAATATGGATGCCATCGACAAGATATGAATTGGATGGTCCCTTGAGCACAATGCTGAGCTTTGTGGCTATCCATCATAGGTAATTAATACATTCTCATTTTTTATATCTCCGTTTCTTGCTGTATTTCTACTTTGGAATGTTTTTCATCTCTTTCCCAGTTACACTATCTATAGCATTTTTCTTTACCATTAGAGAACCCCTTTTTTCGTCCTCTCTTCTCGTGTCCACTATCTTTAGCAATAGAATTGTATCATAGGTGTTGAACTCTTTATAAATGTACATTTCACTGCCATGAAGATGACTTTTTCTAGATAATGAGAGGTCCTTGCTCATACCCTATGCGCCTCTATCTTTAGTGGCTTAAATGCGGAATGCTGGCAGTGACCCTTAGATTTTACGTGTCAAAGTTTAGAATATTCTGCATGCTAGAATTAGTCAGGAACGTTGCGAGTTGGGCTTGGCAGAACAAGGTGAGGTGCAAGGGTAATGATCCGTAGTGTAGGGCACAGAATAATATGTATAAAAGGGAGGCGTTTCCCTACACATGAGGAGAAGAGACGAAGTCTTTCACCCTCCTTCAACCCCCCACCATTCGAGAAGTAGCAACTGAATGACCAGAGTACACGAACGAAAAGGTTTGCCTGTTGGATGTCACAATATCTCTTATGAATAGATTATTGAAGACTTGACATACTAATTCACGAGAATAGAGAAACAGCCAATTCTCCACGGATCACTTCCTTCGGCACGAGTAACGTAAACGGTATTAGATCTCACTATTATGTCAACTAACTTTATCCCATCAGGTCACCTACCGTCGTCCAAGGAGTGGAGAACCAACACTGTGCGATTTGGACGCTGAGATCAACACCTTACAAGCCGATTTAGACTCCAAAGTCAGAAGGTTTCATAAGATCATGCACGACCATTACCGTCGGCGCCGCCAGTTCGAGGCAGAGGTCAACAAGCATTTTGCGGAGATCCACGAGCAGTTTGTGGAGCTCAACAACGAGCTAGCCAATGGGTCTGTGGAGGCCGACAGACTGTTTGTGAAGGTCGAGAATATGTTTGCGAAGGTCGACAACCTGCTTGTGAATGTCCACAACAAGCTTGCAAAGGTTGATACCCGGCTTGCAGAGCATTTGACTCCACTCATGCGCAACTTCAATCACCGTGAAGGTATGAACTCTTGGTCCCATATGATATCCGTAATCATACTAAGATAGGAGCAAGAACGGTCTGTGCATCAATTGTGACAGATTGACCCTGTAGTCTTCCCTTTCTTTGTATTTCTCATAGGTTACGTTATATCCTCGTGTATTTGCCGGACCAGTAGCTTAAAGGGTACATCTCAGAGTAGTATAAACTTTGTCTTCTAAAAGGCTTTCCCAGTTTACCACGTCTCGAGTATTCTATGCAACCCATGATTGACTTGACTTCATTTCTGCCCACAACCCCCAAACATCCCCATCCTCCCTTAGCACATGCAGAAGTTAAAAGCACTGGAAGAGCAGGGGAAGTTTGAAGAGGAAGAGGAAGAAATGACGGTGGATAATAATAAGGTGATACCGCTCAGTTACGAGAGTGAGGGGGGGGGGAGTGGGAGTAAAGTGAGGAAGAGGCAGCCTGAGGCCACAAAGAGGGCGAGGGAAGAGGCTGAGAGGAGGAATTTGGAGGAGAGGGGCAAGATTGAAAAGAATTTGGATTAGCGGGGAGGATTAGATTATTGATGCCGCGTTTGAAATACTGTGCGGTAGGATAATAATATAATGACAATATCTCTGAAGATTTCCAGGATTGAAGGTGGTTCCTTGAAATGAGCTCGATTGTTGGTTACTGTAATTGGGACTTTTCCCACGAATTGCTAGCATCGGGGGAGGATGTGTGGATGACCGTAGTGTAATTGTATTACCCGTCCAATGTCAAGTGAGAGGTATAAATGAGGTCAGCGAGCGATGCGCCAATCGTTGGTCCACCCAATCCGCATGAGATAGGCAACGCCTTTCGGGCAATGAACAATGCACTAAAGGCAGATAGCGTATACTTTCGTAAAAGTCGGATTGGAGCTAGGGGCAATGGAGCCAACAGGAGAGAGCGAGAAGACCCTCAAATCGCCAGACTTTAAGCAAAGGTCAAACAGCGATTGGACAGAGCCTCCACAAGCGCGAATCCCACTGTTGCGACAGGATACGCTACATTTGCAGTTCAACCCTTCCATTACCGTATCAGGAGAAACAACATCAAAACTTCCCTCATAATCAATAGCTCTAACCCGTGCTTTTCCAGCCCCAGCGTCTTCTAGCGCCCGGTCGAATTTGGAGAGTCAATAGGGTATGTCCTTATCTCTAATCCAAGAGAGCGGAGCAGTGTACCCACTGGGCCAGAGGCCCAATGGGGCCTGCGGGGGGGGCTGTCAGTAGTCCGTCCAGGGCGGTCAAAGTGTGCAGGATGGCTGTCTTTGGGCCAGATGGCGGGCCCTACAGGTTAAGGCAGCTGCTCTCAGTGTAGGACCTAGGACGGCAGGGACTGCAGGGCATGGTGGGTGACGGCAGGGGATAGACCCTTACAATATTGGCTTGACCAAGAAAGTGATCTGTACCAGAAAGATTTGGCAAAAATGGGAATAGAGATATTCAGTATTCCTGCAATGTCTGTAGATCCAGAAAGACTCTTTAGCAGGTATACATACTCTGTTAAGCTTTTCTTTATCATCTATCTATTGACTAACTATATTTCAACTAATAGTACAAAACTCCTCAGTTCTGATCATCGGAGGTGTCTGGGAGATGACATTATTGATGGTGTCGAGTGCCTGAAGTCATAGTCTCTAGCTGGATCCTGATCTGCCGGGAGTGGGTTCAAAACTACAGAGATGGAAAGTTCTTTAAAAGCTCTCGAAGTTCATAGTCTTACACGATTGTAGGCATTTTTTGTTTGTATGTGATGAGGATATCTGGAGGAATCTGGTAAACAATGGATTGGTCAAAAGGTGGGATGTGTTATGATTCACAAAATTTCATTATTTTCTTTTTCTTTATCCACTGCTTTTTTTTTCATGGAGTTTTATTTTCCAATTACTCTTTTCCGATCTGATGATAATGGATCCATCCAATTTCTCTATTGAATGGCTAAGTGAGGTGAAGGCAGAGTTGTGTAACTGTGTACTGGTCATGGTGGATCGAGAGAGTTGAATTTAGTTCTGGTGTCAGTAGTTAAAGTTTGATGGTGAAGAAAAGATGAGAAGAAAGGATAAAAGATTTGCTTGTAGAGGAGGAAGAGTGTTTTTATTTCGTGGGGAAATAAATTTCAGGCCTAAATTATTTGGATGTTTAATTGTTTCCTTCTCTTAGTATTCTTTTATCTCCACTTATCACTCTCCTATTTACTTCCCTAACTATAATCTCTTGGTGCTAACATTTCACAATACTCTTGAATTTGACAAGTAATTCATCTCAGTCTCTTACAAACTTTAATCTCTGTCTTCTACATTCCTTAGTGCTAATTCCTAAAACTTCTCAAACAATCCTGCTACAGCTAAATCCTGTCAGAATATTCTCATACTCTTTCTACAAACTTTCTCCTTCCCTGCCAAGAAGTTACTAATGTTACACTGTTATGATTGTCAACAGCTTTCTGGATGAAAATTTAATAGATAATGAATATTGACAACTACAAAGGTCAGGAAGAGTTCTTCACTTACAGAGAGCATAAATTTGAGACAGTCAAATTGGGTCATTTGGGTCATTTGGGTTTGAGGGAGGTCTACATCCTGATCCATTTCACTGTAAATTACGTTATATTATTGTATCCATGTACTGTCACCTGATCCAGTGGTGTCCAACCATCATTCTCGACTGGACTTGTGTTAAGATCCACCCTCTCTAGTAATATCTTCACTATGCTAGTTTTTCTGGGCAGGATAAATATTGAAATTTTATTTTTTCCTATTCTTGTTCCCTAAATGGTAGACTATTCCACTCAATAAAAATAACTACTTTTAGTTATGCTTATATAAGCTATAATTACAATTTTTAAGTAGTTGGTGGAAGGATAATAGCAGGGGCAATGAAGGTGGTTGGTGGAGAAGATAGAAGAAAGAAAGAATCATAGTTGGATTGTTGGTCAATATTTACAATTACTAAGTGCTACTATGCTTGGTATGCTGCAAATCAAGAATCAAAATTCTGGATGGCACCTGATTTTAAAATCAGACTCAAAATTAGATATGATAAACTCTGCTTGTTCCAAAATGAGGTTTGACATAATTTCCCAATTTCAAAATCATAATCATGGCACGCCAAACACCCACTTAGAATCTCTAGCGTGGGTTTGGTCCCTGTTTTATTGGGCAGGCTTTGTATTAGGTCTAAGACATCTAATCTCTTGATTTCTAGTTGGCCAACCGAATAGGCCCTTAGTTATTTCAAACCTTCGTATGCCATAATGTACAAGGAGTAGTATATTACTGTTGACCTCGTCAACAGCCACAGCATAGGCTGCCACCAAAGTGTGTGGATTACTTATTGGACACACAAGATGAATATTGAGAATGTATTTAATGCCCCTGTGTTCTCCTCTATCTTATCAACACCTCATCTCATACAAGAAGCCTCACACATTACGACAGCAAAAGAGAGTTTCTCCCTTTTGCCACCTCTGCCGCTACCTCAGAATGCCTCCAAAAATAATCAAATTCCTCACCAACTACCCAACTCAAAATCTTGTAACTCACAGCTTTGTGCGAGCTACTTCTGTCTCGACAAGACCAATACCCCACCGCAGTTCCTACTCTACAATACCCTCTCGCCAAACCCAATCATCCGGCTCCCCTACAACCCCTGGGCCACCAAGCCAACTCCCTATCGATCCCAGGACCACGGAAGTAGAAATCAGATGCCAAGTCACAAAAGACCACGATCTGGAGCTCGAAAGATCATGTGCGGTTAATGGACTAGGGAGAGTTGCAATGAAGGTGACGAAAGAACGCTTGGGGACCGGAGCAAACAAAAAGTTTGCATATGTTAACCCTGCTGGGGAAAGCATCTTGGGTAGTGTCGAGCGGATGAGATCAGAAATTACTGAGGCTCCAAAAGAGTCCAATAAGATGGTTGCAGGGTTGCAAGAAGAGTCCGACAAGTGTTCCAATAAGAAGTTTTCTGAGGGGCTAAAAGAGTCTGACAAGATGATCAGGGGGTCCGAAAAGATGTTCAAGGAGCACGACAAGAGGTCCAAGGAGATACAATACAGGTGAGACGAGCATTTTGAGGAGGTGGACAAGCATGGTAAGGAGCTTTACAAGCATCGTCAGGAGCTCGACAAGCATCATGAGGAGCTCGACAAGCATCATGAGGAGTTCGACAAGCATCGTGAGGAGCTCGACAAGCATGGTGACAACTGTGGTAAGGAGCTCGACAAGCGTGGTGAGGAGCTCGACAAGCATCGTGTGGAGCTCTACAAGCATGGTTACAAGTGTGGTGAGGAGCTCGACAAGCATGCTGAGGAGCTTGACAAGTGTACTGAGGAGCTCTACAAGCATGGTTACAAGCGTGGTGAGGAACTCGACAAGCGTGCTGAGGAGCTCGACAAGCGTCGTGAGGAGCTCAATAAGTTGTCGAAGGAGAGACAACACAGGTTGGACAAGTAACGTCATTTACGGGGATGCGGCTCTTTACCGGGATCTGTCTCACAGTGGCAACCAAGGGAAAACCAAATGTATATCTGATTATCTATATAAATAATAGTGATACAGTTTTGGAAATTTGTTAAAAGGTACTTTGAAAGATGGTGAATTATAATATGTGGCTCTTATTTCATAATAAGAAATGTTTCTGCTTGTAAAATGTCTTCACCAATAGTAGTCTAAAATAACAGTCTCATTATACTTGATGGTAAAGTAATTGAAAAAGATAAAAGGAGTACTTTGTTAAGTAAATAGAGAGCTATTATAGACCTAGTATTTCATGGGTTAACTGTTTTTGTATTAGTTTATAGCTATTCTTAAAGTTATAGTACAAGATGAAAAAGTAAAATAATAGACATGGTTGATTCATTTGATAATAAAATATCTATATACTAAGTTAACCTATGGCTCCAATACTTTTCAATATCTTTTATTATATTAATATAAGTCATAGGTTGAAATGCCAATCCCAATGGGTTTGCCTTCCATAATCTATTCCTTGGACTGTAAAGACATATATACAAAAATATCATTCTTAAGCTTCAGCCTTCTAAGCTACTCACCTTGGACAGAGCTGGAAGTAGTAACTGTCAGTCTCATAATATGAATTATACTATTTAACAAGTTTCAGTTAGATTGAAATATTGGTTGTAGAGATATCAAGCTTGAAATACTATACTATTAGGTTTTAGAATGAATTTCTACCAGTTGAGTACAGAACATAAATGATATATTGGTTCTGCCTCAAACTTGTTATCCTAACTTAGATAAACTATTTAAGGTAACATATAAAATATCAAGTTTATAGAATAGCCCAATAAGCAGATATTATGTGGTCAAATTGATTAATTCTCTATGTAGTTTTCCTCCTGTCAATTTATTACCACAACTCATTGAAAATCTCCTTAAATTAAGGTAAAACCAGTTCATATAGAACATATAGGACCTATGAAACCTCTCCATTGCCTTATGAAAGTACACTTATATATATTTTCATCTTTACACAATCTATGATTACTGGCAGCTTGTATGAAACAACTAATCTTAAAGCTATTATACTAGCAGAAGCTTTTTTTTACCGAGAAATAAAACCTAGATACCCTAATTCCCCATATTTCAAAGTACTTTCTAACAAATTTCCAAAGTTGTATCACTATTATTTATGTAGATAACCAGATATACATCTGGTTTTCCCTTGGTTGTTATGGTGAGGCAGATTCCAGTAAAGAGCTGCATCCCCCTAAATGATGTTAGATATACAGCCAGTCATCAGAAGTGTTCATGATCTGAGACCTGTTTAATTGTGATTGCGTCATACTAGGGTTGTGTGGTGGGGTAGTGGGGTTGCATTGTCAACGAGCGAACGAGTAAAAGAATGTGTGAGCAAGCCAACCAACCAACCAGCAATGATAAATTAAATTATAGAAATAGGAAATAAAGAACATTAATACTATCTAATACTTTGTATAACCTCCCCTTGCTTCCAAAACTGCAGCTACCCTATTAGGCATTGATTTCTACAACTTTTCAAAAAACTCCTCAGGAATTGTCTCCTGGGCTAATGGTAATACATGTGCTAGCCTCTTCTTAACAGCCTCCTTTCCTCTTGGGGTATCACTAATCCTATGATACTGCTGGTGCAATTGCTTTTTAAGCTCAACCCATGCATGCTCAATAGGATTCAAATCAGGGGAATAAGGGGGATGTTCCTCAACTTCCATACAGTTTCTCTCCAACCAATTCATAACATTATAAGCCTTGTGAACAGGAGAATTATTCTGCTGAAAAAGGATATCTTGCATACCAAAAGAGATCATTTGATGAATAACAGGAAAAAGATGCCTTCTCAAGAGCCTAACATACCTGGTCTTATTGATATTTTTAGTAATAGGAACTAAAGGACCTTTTCTCTTACCTCAAAAGTACCCCTAAGAGAAATTCCCTTATTCTTCTCCTTTGGATGAACACAATCAGCTTACCACTTCTCTCCAGGTTCTCTAAAAACTCATTGTCATCTTGGATCCTTGAATTTCTCCACACTGCACTCATTACTCCAAATAACTCCTTCAATATCCTCAACTGTCCAATCTTTATGAACTATAGTCCACTTCAATCTCTTAGCAACATGCTCAGGCTTGAGCTTAGGTCTTGATTTAGCTAGTCATTTCTTGATATTAGCCTCTCTGAGTACTCTATCCACTATTTTATTTGCAGTTTGTTAGTCAATCATATCCTATTGCTCAGAGTAGTACTACTGGCAGTACTAAGATGTTCAAGTTATACCTGTTGAAAGGCAAATACCCAGTGCATATTTATCCCTGAAACCAGATCAGGTCATTTTCCAGTTAGATTTGGCTGCCTGGACAATTGTGCGATGCTGCTGATAGCTAAGAACTGGGGTGTGACAAGGGCAAGAAATATTCTCCAGTGATTGGTGCTCACATGCTTGAGCAATGAAACTTTTAACTGTTGTCCAAGGCCATCCAATAAGTTCAGCAACAAGGGCAATATTCCACAGGCAGTAAAAAAAAGCAATAATCATGCCTTTTACAATGTTGGTCATCTCTTTTCACAAGGTTTTGGGAGTTATTTTTTTTATTGGTGCTGAAGGGTTTGCATATCCAGATCAGTAAACCATAGTTAAAAGATAAAAGTAAACAAATTGAGGAGCAGGTTTTGTAAATTGTGTTATGGTGGCAAGTAACTTTCATGGTCATGACAAACTTAGCAATCTGGCATTTTTGGTGAGGTTGCTTAGTAAGACAAGATATGTTTCATGAAAACTTCTGATGACTGGCTGTAGAAATATCTTTTCAATATAGAAATAAATTCAACTTTTTGACATACTGTTGTTGTGATGCTGGGGATATCGTGGTGCGACTCTGCTGTCAAGAGGTCCTTATAACGCTGAAATATATGTTATCAATGCCTCTTAGTATTACAACAACATGAAAAACAGATGTAAAAGGTAGAATTGGAGTACGTAATCCAGTTTATCTAAGTCAATAGTTTTATTTGATACTAAAAATAAGATTTCATTATTATTTAATACTGTATCAGATTTGCTTGTTTTTTTTAGGAAGAAGTATGGCCAAAAGTCAATTTTATTTCTATATCCAAAAGATATTTCTATACCATGATAGCAATAGAAATATCTTTTGAATATAGAAATAAATTCAACTTTTCACTGTACCAGTGTCATGACTTCATGAGGCGTCGGGATCCCATGTTGTCTCTTAGCATCATGACACTAGTATGGCTTAAAAGGTTATTTTATTTGCATATATAAGATATATTTCTACGCCATATGCTGATCACGATTGGCTTAGAAATATATCCTGTATACATAATTTAATTAAGCCCGAAAGCCGTACCAGCTTCGTCATGCCAGGAGACATCATACGGTACCTGACACCTCTCGTAATATATATTTCTCTCTCACCAAAGTCTATGGTGACATAGAAATATATGATACCAGGTTTGTAATATACCATGAGCTTTCTCGAAGATCAGAAATGGAGACTATGAATTCCCTTTTGGTGATTTTTGTTCTTCTCAGTTTCACTTCACCGGTCACCTCCGAACACGGTAATATCGATCACCTATTGCATGAACATGATGAAATTGTCACGAACTCAAAGCCAAAGCTTCGCGCATCGCAAATTAAATATCAATCATATACTATCATGCCGCGCTGATCCGGAATCAACAAAATTACCGAGGGTAGCTACCATTTCACATCTCGTAGCGAGACCCCCGGGGCGGATTCGGTTAAGGAGTTGTCGTCATCCGAAAAAGATCCCTACCGGAGTGGAACAAACATTCCCATGGTGGTCGGCAGTTATGATA
>ML120654.1:0-41207 GCA_003788595.2 Choiromyces venosus 120613-1
TTACATTGAGCGAACCTGTTTACGGTGGGCATTTTTGTTTGGTTGTTGTTAGTGATCGAGAAGCCAGACCTGACCGATCAGTTTGTTCTCATTTGTTGCTCTGAACCTGACCCGTCGAAAAAGTGTTTTTCATTTGGTGCTCTGAAATGGATAGTCGAGAAAAGTGTTTTTCAGTACTGAGTGGGACAGAATTACGATACAGTAAAGATCGGCAAGTTCGAGGACATAAGTATCATAGCCGGACCAAAACTAGGGAGACGTAAGATGGGAAGTAATGATATATATCTATTGCGTACTGAAATTTAAAATCAAAGAAACAGTGAAATTTGCACCTTGAAATGTACTGAAATTTAAAATCAAGGTAACTGGGAAATTTGCACTTTGAATTTGAGTTTGAAACATCGAAAAACCAGGAAATTTGCACTTTGAATTTGAGTTTTAACAAATTGAAAATCCAGGAAATTTGAACTTTGAATTAGAGTTTTAACAAATTGAAAATCCAGGAAATTTGCACTTTGAATTAAAGTTCTAACAAATCGAAAAACCATGAAATTGGTACCTTGAATTCGAGTTTGAAAGATGGCAAGCATGACTACCTGGGTTTCAAACCTTGCTTAACATCCTTCAACTTGAGTCCAAGTGGAAAACAGCAATCTTCAGAAAGTTTCTCAGGTTATGTAAAAATTGATCTAAATCACTATTCATTCTTTCCTCCACACAATCTGTGAAAACATCATCCTCTTCCAAATAAACTGTCATGAATAGTTCCCAAAACAGCTTTTTCCGACACCATTTTTTCTTCTGATATCTCTTAGTAAAGGAGCACAAGGAAGTGTCAGTGAGTGTGTCCATTTGGCCTTTATTGCTTGTATAACAGGTCAGTTGTAAGCACTCCAATTTACTCCTAAACCAAAGCTCTAAATATTAACATCAATTACATATTGCAAAATAGAATCATAAAGATGCAGCTGGTGCAAGAAAAACAAATCAAGGAGACAGTTTGAGTTGCATAGAATGGGAGTTTATAAAAAGACCAGTCATATTTGTTTAGTGAGAGTACAATGATTCCTATCATAGATATTTTAATACTAACAAATCATCACCTGGGAGCAAGACAGATAGGTCTATTAATGTTGGAAAGCAAATCAGCTTACAAGTGTAGCACAGAGTAATCCAACTATTGAACCAACAGCTGTCCCACCTGTCACTCTGAATCTGCCTCCTTCTTGAGAATTTCCCCTTGCTTTAAACTTTATAACTTGAATTAACTCAGAGAAGGCATTGGAGTTAGGAAGAATAATCATTCAATGTCCCACTTGTAAAGCTTTTCACTGAACTGATGAGTAAAGCAATGCAGGTACTATTAGTATTACTAACTTTGAAAGTTGCTGCATGAGGGGTGATGTTGTCCTAGAGAGCTTGCCAGACCCATCAGATATTCTCAACATATTGCTCTCTATAGGAGATATAGATAGCAAGTACTTCCCAAAGAATATCTGGAACATAATAGTACACTATCCTTTACTTCTCTCAAATATTCATCTGATTGCAGAGTAGCATGTCTTAGACCAGGAATTCAGTATTTTCAAATACATGGTGAATTATATCATGTTCAACGACCTCTCAATATCCTACCAGATCAACAGTCACAGTTCTCTCTGCTCTTCCTCTAGGATCCCCATTTTGCAGACAACATCATGTAGAGAAATCATACAAATCTAGCAGTAGGAATATTACATGTGCTGACTAATACATAATATTATATAAATTTCATCATCAAACTGTCGAAGACAACAAGAGAATGACTTGATGAGTAGACTAACTTAGATTCAGGAGAAGAAGCATCAATCCTATTGAATCCACAACTGTAACTGGTACTTGAAGTTAGGTCAGATCACAGGTGCCATAATCTTCCCACTATACATGAAGTTGGTATGATACTTCCAACTGAATATAATAATACTAGCTTTCATGATATTGTTCTGCCAAAGAGGACAGCTGATGGAAAGAGTGGACATTCATGCATCAATGCAAACTATGCAGGGTATATACAACTCTACTATGTACTACCATTTCCATGAGGAGAGCTTAGCTGGCACTGGGTGCTTGAGTTTCAGAATCCAGATGACTAATAACTTATTACATGTTTATCACAGTATGCATTCTATTGCTGCCACCTTCATACCTACTTTAATAAAGCATCTTTTTTATTTCAATATCAAAGACTCTTCCAACAATACATAGTAGATACATGGACTTCCTGTGATCAGAATAAACTGTCTTGGTTACAATCTCATCAAGATAATCTTACAGCTGTATCTACAATTGATTGGTTGATATTACCTTGCAGCAAAACTTAGATTTGACAATCATGGGTTATTCAGTGATCCTTCCTTCTGGTCAAACTAGTGTAGACTGTTTCATACAATAGCTTTCTCAGGATAGTATGGCTATTGAAAGTTATCTTGGATACCGAACCCTTTTCATCTGGTTTACTGCAAATCTCTAATAGGAGGAGAGTACAAGGAAGCTTTTATTTGACCAGAGTGCAATTGATAGACCAGATTTGATTACCAGAGTCTTTCATATTAAGCAAAAGCCCCTCCTCAAGAACTCAAGAAGGATAATATTTTTGGCAAGTTCTGTGATTCTGTTTGGACCATAGAGTACTAGAAGAGAGGGCTACCCAACATGCATCTTCGATTATGGCTGAAGACAGATGATCAATTCTTTACCTGAGAGAATATCAATAAGATAATGAGTGCAGAGCTACCATTACTAACTTCAGATAGGAACCATGAGCTTGGTGAGATAATTAAGTCAGGTATGGCTCATGGGTCCCATAGTGAGGAGTTTCCAAATACTCTCTGCCTCATCAGTGATAGAAACAATAGACTGACATCATGTCTCAATCACTTTCCAAGATCCTTTATAGAGGAGACATTAGTGTAGGAGAATGAATATCCTCACTAATGTTGATGAGAAAATGTCCAGTCATTTGAACTTCAAATTCAAAATGGACTTCCAGGTGCAAAACCTTCAGTTGATAATCACGGGATTGTACCATATAATCCATATTTATGTTAGGAATATAAGGCAAAAATAAAAGTTGAAGTGTATGTATCTATTCATGGAATTAAGTATATTCACAAATATATATAAAAGGGATCAGATCAGGCTACTTTACAAGTTGATGTGATTCAGGATGAGATCAAATAGTATCTTTAAGGATGGTATATTGGTCCTAAAAAGGCAATTTGGAGACTCTTTGAGCTTGGCACACATGAGGAGTGGCTACCTTTTATGTACTTTGCACTTCATCTTCCTGGATAGTGGGCAGTCTATTTTGAGTCAGATATGGAGAGAAACGAATTAAGGGAGGGAATGTTGGCTGCTTGCTCAACTGTGATGGTATTTTTCAATTACAATACTAATAATAAGGATGACTGTCTATACCTGTATCAGGAGTTTCCTACAAACTTTACATTTAAGTCCAAAGTAAAGGAGTGGATGAAGTGTAAACAGGGAATTGCAATTGGTCAGATATATACTTGCAATCCACTAGGTCATGAGGGATACTTTCTGTGACTATTACTTACAATTGTTCCTGGAGCAAAATTCCATGAATATCTCTGAATGGTTACTAGACATGAATATTCTACATTCAAGGATTCCTATACAGTACTTGGTCTCTTAGATGATGACCAGGAATAGATTACTTGCTTTCAAAAAGGAATATCCTTTGCTACTAGATACTGGCATAGCCTCTGAATCCTCTTTTCTACTACACTTATATATCAAGAGATTTCAGATCCTCTTGCTTTGTATTTACAGTTTGTGAACATCTCTCAGATGATCTTGAACATTAATTAGAACTCTATACACAGAGTAGGATTGACATTCTATAAAGGGTACCAAATGTTCACTTAGATTATAGCCTCTTTCTGATATTTGAATACCTAGCAGCTAGTTAGAAGACTCTAACAGAATGTAACCTACCATTATTGATTATAGAATGAAAACAGCAGGTTCAGAATAATCTGATTACAACAGAATTGAAATATAATCCTCAAGATTAGGTCATCATTGTAGAGTTTTTAGTTCCAACCCTGAATACAAAACAGCTGCAGAATTACAATGCAATTGTGTCCTCTCTGGATCAATTAGATGCCACTCAGATCTTTCTTCAAGGACCTGCTGGGACTAAGAAAATATTTCCTTATCACTCTCTTTGTAGCAGTTTGTACACATAGGGAAGATTGTACTTTCCATTACTTCATCTTGAATCGCTGCTCAACTCCTCCCTGGTGGTCTTACCTCATATTCCTGCTTTCAGGTTCCTTTCAATATCCATGAAGACTCAATCTATTCTATTAACTAGAACCGCAACCTGACTCAATTACTATGATCAACAAGCTTGATTATTAGGGATTAGGTTTCAATGTACTACATGTACTCTTTTTGAGGCTGTGAGCAAGTCTTTAAATGATATTTTGAATACTGAAGTAGGAGGGCAATTTGGGAATATCCTAATTCTTTTTAGCGTAGACTTTATATAAACATTACTAGTGATACAATATAGTAATCATGGTGCAATTATGAATGCTGTCATTCATCATTCTTTTCTCTGGTTTGGCTGTCAACAACTCTATCTTACCTGTCATGTGAGTTATTCCAGATACCACCAATGAGGAGTTTGTTAATTTCCTAGCTACAATGTCCTATAATTCAACAATGTATGGAACCATTTAATTAGCTGACTCAGTTAAAAACGTTCATTCATCAGAGTTATTTTGTGATCAGATCTATCCACTAACACTTCTAGACTGTGGATACTTCAAGTACAATTCTTTTGATAAATAACCAATATTGTACTTTTGCAATAATACTATTACCAAATTGAACTATCTCATGATTACTAAGCTTGTGGAAACTATGCATATCTTTAATGCAATGAATTCTGTAGCTACAGATGAGCCTTTTCATGGAGTAGAACATATTCCAGCTGAGCTTTTATAGAGTTTAGACTATACTTCACTGTCTCCTTCAAAATTATGTCTTAAGACTCAGGCTCCAATTATTCTTTTATGCAATCTTAGTTCAAGTCAAGGACATTACAATGAGACAAAGATGATAATTACATAACTTGGATGATCCTGTATTGTTGTAAAGATTTCTGGAAGACAATTTGATAGACAGTTTTGACTACTATCACGAACTAAACTCACAACTTGGGAAGGTAATTTTCAGTTCATTCTGACTTATAAATAGTTTCCTATCAGATTTTGTTTTATAATGACTGTAAACAAGTCTTATAGTCAATCACCATTAACTGTAGAAGTAGATCTTGAGACATCAGCATTTACACGTGGACAATGATATGTTGTACTATACTATGTTACTTCTCTGAATGGTTTAACACTCCTGTTTACTGAGAACCACCAGCAAGAAATAATAGATAATGTTGTTTATACAAACATTCTGTTAGCACTAGTAATAGTTTGATTTCTGGCAATGAATTTCAATATTGTATGGAGAACTTACTCTCATATCATGGGATAGACATTGTACACAGACTCTCTTTAGAAAAGTACTTCCAAATTGAATAATTATATCAGTACACAAAATATACCTTAATAATACTCTCTCTCAGAGTCTCTGGCCAGTTATCTTGAGAGAGGTAACAGAATTTTTATATATTTCAATATCAAGACAAGTCATATGTATGATTATTATCAGATTATCATGTAATATGAATACTGATAAATAAATATGCTTCAGGTAAATGTAGTATATAATATACTATTAGAATTTATACTTAAGCTGATTGTGTGGGTTTCCAGAAAACTGCTCACAAAATTAGACTTCATCAATCATTAGAGATGAACTAAATGCCTATGATGTCAAATTAATCACCTTATCTGAATGTACAAGTTTAGGCTATATCTGTTGGTATCTTTGTAAATATAATCTTTATATACAATATCCATAATAAAAAGAGTTCCTTCAAGTCAAACATTTTAGACATTAAAAAGTCACTCAGATAGTTTTATTCCATCATGGTTTAGAGGAGAACTGGATTGAGCTAATATCTAATTCCTGGCTTTTTCTGACTGTAAAAGCCTGTACAATTACTCTTTTGATTTTTGTAATGCTCATTCTCAGTCTAGAGGTAACATTCAAATTATAACTTTACAAGCAGGAACTACTATAGCTTATAATACTTTACTATATGTATTACTATCTTTGTAAACATAATCTTTATATGCAATATTGATAATAAAGGTATTCTTTCAAGTCTAGCTTTTCAGACATTAAAAGATTGCTCACAGAATTTCATTCCATCATGGTTTAAGGAAGAGCTATAGTGAGATAACACCTAATTTCTAGCTTCCCCGACAGTACAAATATGTGCTATTACTCTTTTGATTTTTGTAATACTCATTCTCAGCCTAGATACAATATTTGATTTTACAATCAGGGATACAACCCTCCAGGTCTGGAGGGGGTCCTTGCTAGTTGATGTGGACCATAACTTAATTTATGTACAACTTGCATATTGTTTGATTGACCTTTAGATTTTTGGATTTTTTTTTCTCCTTTTAAGATCTTTGGCTTTTTATACTCCAGTCTATAAAATTATGATGCAACTACTGTGGGATTTTGACTTCTTCCACTGCCCTGTTATTCCCATCATGTCAACAGCATGATTCCCAAGATTTCTTATTTGTATCCCTGTTTTCCTCGATTCTTACCCCCATACCTGATTATAGTTAAGATTTCCAGAGTACTATCTCAGAACATTCCTGAAGCAAAGATGTCTCGGAACACAGCAAGCTTCAAGTTGTCTTGCTGGAATGAGGTAACATACAGGGATAATATATCTATGATGTAGTGCATATAATAATTAGTACTAGTGCTGCTAATTGATATAATAGTCATGTATCCAATTACGATAAGCTCCAAAGAAGAACATTTATCAAAACTTTGCATATTATTTTTAAGTGACTATTACATCTACTGGCTATACTAGTATAACAGAGAGGGGTTTCCCTATCACTGTGAGAGAAGTAGATGAGGTCTTTCACCTTTATCTAACAATGCAATTGCCAAATAGAGTGATATCATCTGACTAGACAAAGAACAAAGTTTGTACAATCATAAGGTGAGTTTGTTTCATATCTATCTCATTTACTAGCTAAAGCATTGAAGACTAATTTGCTCAACTTGCAGGCTACTAAACAGACTAAGCTATATAAGGGCAACTCCTTAGTCTGACCTTATAGGTGGAATTACAATTAATATAAATACTGGTACCTACTACTCACTGTCCCTTCAGTAGTCATTGCTAATGGAATGTCATCAGTCAAAGTATTCCTGTGTAGCTACTCCCACAAGTCATTTAGTGTGTTTTTTCTATCTTAGGTCTGTTACTATTACTCAAGATAACAATGTGGTACATAACTATCCTGCCAGCAACCTGAATACTATGATCAATGGTGTCAAGGCTGATAATGAAGATAGTAGTTCCATTCTGAAGGCTTGCATACTTTCAGTAATGTTTAAAGACTTTTGAGTAAGTTGTACATTCTGAATCCTAAATAGAGTATATAACTACTTTGTGAAAGTTCTCTTTGTTTCTAGTTTGGGTGAGGTACATAGTATATATGAAGGTCACAGATCAAGAGGTGTTTTGCTTTTACATAGCTGGCATTGGTTCCATATAGTATGTATATGTTTGAATTATATAGTGAAAGGCAAATTTCAAATTATTCTGCAAAGCCTTTTGTATTGGGTGGTCAAAATAAGATGTAGCACAGGTAATAGCCTATGATACATAAGCAAATTTCCAGGACAAATTTAGATTATATACATGCAAATAATTAATTCTTATCTAACAATTCCAGATTCATATCACCCACGTCATGTTCAATAAGTAGAGTCTCTTCCAGAGCTATGTTGTCCTCCAGAGTATATGATGTTTCCCATGATCCTGAGACCCTCAACCATTGCTGATTACAAATTCTTAAAATGTTCCTTGGTCTTCTCTGTACTACCAATATATTATGACAGGAGTTAGTAATTGATACAAGTAGAATTCAGTAGATCATGGTGGTTCTGATTGATTATGATCTGATTGATAGGACCCAATGATTGAATGATGAATCAAATTGGTAGATACTGATAAAGTGATGCAAAAATGATCAATGATAGCTACTACTTAAGTGTAAGCAATTGTGATAGATTTTGTTGCAGTGTAATTGCATTTATACAATTCATTAAGGGTATATGCACTTTGTGAAGTGGTCACTTTAGTAGTGAGATATGCTTTCAGTAAAGACAAGTATTACTTATGCTCTCCATAAAGTAAATTTCTTCTCCTTATCAATATACATAAGATGTCTATTTTCAATTATAAATACATTCACTCAGGTTACCTTTCATTCACAGGAAAAGAGAATGTACATATAATAGATATTATATCCCCCATCTCAGCTAGACCTCTGTTGAGTCAAATTTATATCCTATTTATGAACAACTCAATACTGCAAAATCATCACTACTTTTCGCTTCTGTTCTCCCTTTCTTGCATGGATGGAAACTCATTTATCTTTTCTTTGCTTGCCTTTAGTTACTTGCTCTTTTCATCTCACTTGTAGTTAACTCTCCTGAGATTTCGATCCTCACTTCTCAATACCTTCTATTATTAAGAGATACCTTTTTTTTCCTCCTTTCACTTGGACTTACTTAGTGAAACCCATAGTTAGCAATGTCCTTTCTTTTACAGCAAATCATGGAGAATAAAGTTTGCAGTAAGAGAAAATATCTCAACAGGTCATGGCCAATTCATCCACTATATTTTTTTCCTAAAAAGCTGCCTGGTTGGATATGAACATATTTACTAAAAGTCACATCAGATTTGAGTCTACCCTACCCCCATCTCCTCTTTCACTTAGTTGAATAGCTGGTACCCTATTATTCACTTTACTCTGTCTCCATTACCTTCCAATTTCCTGCGATTCTCTCTAGGAGTAATCTTTGTATTATCATCTCTCATATGACATGAGACTATATGAGAGATACAGTAATAGAATTTGGTGACTTTGAACATCTATGCAGACTAGTATAATACTGCCATGATCTTCTCCCTTCAGTTATCACATATAGTCAATCTATATTCACCTCCTGCTATCTTGTCACTAGTATTACACTGCTTCCTAGTACCTTAGCAGTGGGTCATTAAACTCATATATGCTTTCATATCCTGTAGCTACCTTTTTAACCATACCTACCTATCAGAATATTATTATATGGGCTGCTAAGCTTCTCTTCCTTTTTTGGAGATTTTACAGTATTTTCCATTTGCTTCCAACTTTCTCTTAGTTAGACTACTCTTTGAGTTTTTTTTTAGTAATTCAGAGTTAGGTTTACCTCAGGGTGAGATGTGCAGTTGGTTCCATACTAGAGAAACTTGGAACAATGACTTTTTTTGAAGCATGAGTTGGATACATAGCAGTTTTTTGTCATCATAGCTTAAGATGGTCTTCATTTTTTATACCTCGAATAAATAATCAATGAGATTAATACAAAAAAACTAAACTTTGTTATAATCCTAATACAATGAGATAGTTCTTACTGTCTTGTTGTCATCTGAAATAACACAATGCAGAGGAAAGACTTTGTGAGGCAAATGGTAGAGATAAGTACTTGCTCAGTAGTATATCTCTCTTAGAAAGTGAACTACTTTATGAGAAGCATGTACTCTTTACCATGTAATTTACTTGACTGGTGAGATAGAATATATATATAGAGTCATTGAGTATGAATTAATCATGCAAGCCACAATCAGCCTCTGATAATTAAGTAAAATATATCTTATATATAATAGTTCTAAATAATTATACATATATATTATCATATTTCACCCAATAATGGGTCACCCCCCCAGTAGTGAGTCACACTGAGAAAATCTGGAGCACCACCACCAAGTAAGGTTTTTTGCTTGATTTTGATTTTAAACAAATGTAATTTAGTAGGGCTATGGAACAGCAATTGGTGCTGATTGCTACAAAAAATTAAATTTATTAGAGAACAATGGCCTTCAGTATTAGTCAGAGTAATATTACATAATTGTTAATTAAGACTCCATGATATCTTCTGTGCCAGCTCCACCAGTGATGCAATAATTCATGGGATGGTTTGTTGATCTGCAGGAGCAGGTGCTGTTTGTGCTTGAAGTGGCAGAATTGGAATCAGGTATCTATTGATTGTAAGCAAAGATTTTTAAAAGGTATAAATATTTTGATAAAATTTACATACCAATTATTCTTGCTCTTCAAGACTGGAGTGACCTTCATAATCCTCTGACTTAATAATAACTGTAGTTTTTTTTTGAACTCCAAATTTGACTCTTTTCTGTAGGCCTTGTATCTTCTTACTCATAGATCTCCAAATCCTTCCTGCTTCAACCTTTGTTTTTTTTTTTTTTTTCAAATCACACTTCTTATACAATTTACCAAGACCTTTTGTGTGAAGAAGAAGTCCACCCTTAATCTGCTGGCAATCAGACTTGCTTGGCCTTGTAGACTCAAGTTGCTGGATAGTTGCTTGATGGAGAATTGACTGTGTTTGTGCTTCCTCCACTAGTATGAGAGCTCTTTTAAGTAAAGTCATAGTGGAACTAGTATCATTGATGTCTGCGGACCTTTTTCTAATATCATCAACCTCCTGTGCCCTCTTACCTCTTCCTGTAATAGGACAAAGACTTAAGTATCTCATAGAGAGTTAGATGTGTAGAGTTGCATTTGTTTGAAGGTTAGAGTTTTGAAGGATACGCTGGTGATTGAATGTGATCATCCTACTAGTCCACCAAGCAGATAGCACATTAACTGGAGCCATTGCTTCCTCCTGCACCTTTTGTAACATAGGATAGAAGTCTTCTTTATGCATCTTCCAAAAGACATCATAGTTGTGTTGGAAGTTTTCAAGTTCCTACTTATAATAGTTTCCTAAAGGGGAAAACAATCCAATATCTAAAGTCTGCAGAATATCTATTGTATGTGCAGAAAGATGTATCAGGTGCATATTGTTTTCAATACAGTTTTTGATGAATTGGATATTATTGATGTGAGAGCTGTAACCATCAAGGAGAAGGATTTTGTGCTCTGTAATAACAGTTATAGAGTATGAACAAGGTTCAAAGATTTCATCAAGTCAGTCTATTGTGATTTCCATGGAAGTATATCCTGCCTTTGAGAAGGTAAAGTAGGCATCCTGCTCTCTCTCACACTTGATGCTGAAAGGGTGTCCTATGAGATGTGCAGTTGAGGAGTGAATAATGAGTGGAGGTAAAACCTTTCCAGTACCTGAAACTACTTTAATTATGGTAACTCAGTCCCTCTTCCCCTCCTGCATTGTCTTAGCATTCTCTCTACCAGTACAACATATAACTGTCCTGCCAGCACCTAACCCTATTGTAAACCCCTTCCCATCTGTATTCAATACATTTTTAACCAGCAACTTGTATCTGCTCTTCCAGGTATAAAATCTTTTCAGATATTCCTTCAAGATAGAAATACCAGTAGCTAGTACTCTTTGCTTATCAATACTTTACCCAACCTTACTTTGAATCCCCTGATGACAATTGATAAAGTGATCTATCCAACCTTTTCCAATCTCTGCCACTCTTCCTTTTACTTCCAAGATTTTGTAAACCATCTGGAGGATATGTCTTCTGTGGAGTCGAATGTGCTGATAATTGTAGTCTTTAATTCTATAAGCTAGAATATCTATTTCTAGGTGGGTCAGTAATTGTTAACTTTCATGGGTAATCTGTCTAGTTAATATTAGATCTTGCAGTTAGTTTTGAAGTGTATTATTTGAAATTCTATATGATTCAGCTGAATAGCAAATAGGAAGATCTGGATCATTTTCTCTGGCAACTATTACTACCTTGAGGCATTCCTCTATGGTAGCTCTCTCATTAGACATTGTTGTTTTATTGATTTCTCATGATATTTGATCTCTGGATGCGTTTTTGTTGTCTCATACATTACTAAAATTTAGAATGAAACAACCATCCATTTAATACTCTTGTCCAACACCAAATTTAGCCCTCAATTTAAATAACTATTAGGGCAAGTATTGTACTCATTATGCTATAACCTAGGAATTAAATTAATTTTTTTGTGCTGTCAGTTGATGAGATCTCTCTCAACCCTCACCACAATTAGCATATCTTACTTGCATGGTTAAAATGCCAGAAAAACCAAAGAATTTGTTATAACTTTCAAGAATAATTTAATTGTCTTATGGCAAATTAGGATTACAATTTTAATAGGATCCAATTATTTTTATTGTATAAGATCCTGAATATGTGCAAATAGATTGGTTGTAAAAGGTGACTCACTACTGGGAAATGACCTATTACTTGGTGAAATATATTAGTATATTCATTTACATGATTATTGTATGAGAGGTTCATATTACAAGAGGTACTACCTCAAATAAACTGACAGCTGGGTCTATATTCAGTTCTTACAATGGAGAATGCAAGGATTTATTACAGTCAACTTGTTATAGATCTAGCAAATACTGTGCGAATCACAATTGAATTTCTTGCTCCCTATTCACCTGATATAAATCCTATTGAAGAAGCATTTTCTGTATATAAGCATTCGATTAGATGGAATGGAAAAGAAGTGAGGCAATGTCAAGGAGATATACAAATAATTCTTATGCAAGGAATATTTGAATGTTTAGGGGAACATCAAGCAGAGAATGTTTATCCAAATCCAGGATAGATTAATATGAATGAATAATATACTTTGTTAAAATTTGGTAAAAATATTGTCCTATTGGAATACCACATGAGCAAAAAGACAAGAAAGAAAATGAATGGAAGAGTAAATGTGTATAAATTGTAAAACAACAAAGAAAGAACTGAAGCAGATACAAAATAAATCAGTGTTCTCCACCATCCATGGGCCCAGTGGGGGGTACAGAGTGGTAACTAACAGTCCTAGCCAGAACAGGATGGCTATTCATAGTCTATTCGAGGCAGTCAAAGTGCAGAAAGGCTATCCTTGGGCCAGATAGTAGTTCCTGCAAGATGAAACATATTAGTTGAGGGTGAGGAGGGGTGGACTATTGAGGGCTGTACAAGATGGCCAGAGATAATACAGGATAGTCAGGAGAGGATGGCTGGAGATGGTGGAGGATGGTCAGGGGAAGATGGCTGAGGAAAGATAGGTGGGAATGGTGGGAATGTTGAGGGATAACGGGGAACTGCAGGAGATAGTAGGAGATGGCTGGAGACACTCAAGGATGGCTAGGAGAGGATGGACAGGAGATGATAGCAGCAGGAGATAGGTAAGAATAGTGGGTGATGGTGGTAGATGGCAGAAGATGGTAGAGGATGGCTAGAAATAGTAAAAAATATTGAGGGACAGTAGAGGACTGTAGGGGATAGGAGAAAATAGCCAAGGATGGTAGAGGATGAGGATGAGGATGAGGATGAGGATGAGGATGAGGATGAGGATGAGGATGAGGATAACAATAAAGATAAGGATTAGGAGGCAGGCAAAAACAAGGATACAGCTAAGGACAAGGAAGAGGAAGATGTAAATAATTGACAAAATTTAGCCCAGGGCCTCCTGGATGATATCAATAATAGCCAACTTAGTATCATAAATTGAACCAAGTTAGGTATTATTCAATTGTTTAATTTGTGATGGGGTAATTGTTAGGCATATGGAAAAAAGGGCCAAAAGTTACCCGGCCTTTACATAGGATTATTTCTACCATACCCCTGCAGCCCCCATGTAGGGACCGGGCGTCATTACGGTATTACGGTCGAGTTGCGTCCCGACACTTTAGCCACAATAAATGGCACCTTCAGCATAACACCATATACGTCGTCGCCGTCCGTCCGACCGGATGCTGTCCGTAGGATATATGAGAGGGCACCTTTGACGACTCATGGGAAGTAACTCGGAGGAATTTGGTTAGGTTTTGAGCAAGCTATTACCTTGTACATTAACCATTAAATATTATGGCTGATAGGTGATGGAACGATTTGGGAAGAAACCTTAGTGACCGAATATCGTGAGCCTATGGCACCGACGGGTAGCCATAGAGCCGAGCCTTTTGCTTTGAAAGAAGTAGTGCCCCAAGAGGGCCTACTCGAGAATCGGTATGAGAGGTTTTCACGGGATAAGCTATTGGCTCGATCCAGAGCAAAAAACCCTATATATCCGATGGGCCTTGTGATGCATCAATATGCGACACAATGGCCGCGCTCATTCATTAAAGCTGATCACTTTATATTTTGAGGCAGAACAATTGGTATAGTTGCCATTAGGGCGGCATACTCAAATTAAGTTCATATAGTGGAGAGATCGAAGGCTACCTACTGGAGGGGTGTTCACACCCCCCAGAAACAATAGGAGTTCGAAGAGATCAAAGCTAAGCAAGGCAAATATTCTCAGGGTCAAAGGTGTTCGCACTTAGGAAAATTAAGAGGTTTTTGACGGAGGTACTTAGATAGTATGGGAGTTGGTTGTAGCCCGCGATAACCCAGACGCGGAATATAAATATCGAGGTACTCCCAGCTATCAGAAACATCAAGCAACGGAGAAGAGATCTTATTAATATATTTATTACCTTACTCTTGAAAAAACTATTATTACACATATCCTCTATAAATACTTCGGGAAATACGAGCCTACCTTAACGATCTTCGTTTTATCCTACTTTACCTTATTTCAAGAAGCTTACGGCCTAGACCTACCGGCCCTATCTACGGTTGGACTACCCGATAACAGTAATATATTCTTCCTCCCAACAAGAGGAAGCTAAGTAAAGTCCCAGCCATATGAATTGTCTTTGGAAAGATAATTTAAAAAGCATGATGTAGATATTGCAAGTAACCTTTATCACTGTGCCTCTTACTTTACCTCCTGCTAACAGTCAGATACACTTGCTACCATACCTAATACATGTCCTCCTTCTCTCAGCAATATAGTTTGAAGAGTACTCTGGATACAAGAAGAACTAGGGTTATCAATTATTTGAATAGGAGTTTGAGCTGAGTTGGTAGAGAGTAGAGTTCCAATATTGTAAATGATGGTAGGAGCTGTAGGAGTTAGAGGAGGCTGGCAATGTGAGGTAAAGGTTTGTTTCAGGGTTGGGCATTGTCTGCTACTTGTATTATCAAAATGTTTGTGAGGAGGAGAAGAATACATAACACCTATGGAGTCATTTGAGTTATCATATATTGAAGTAGCCCAGTACTCCAGAAGGCCAGGAGTCAGACCACAGCAATCACCACTTAGCTTAATATAATAACCTTGTGGAGTTCTATGAACCTCATATTGTTGTTCCTTCATAAGTCAACTCGGAGTCATAATCTGAGCTGTGGAAATTCCAATTAGGTCTGTAGGAGGCTTCCCTTTGTTTTCTTTCCTTTCTTATTTTTTGGAGTAATGTCCTCATCAGAATAGTCTAAGTAAAGAGAGCATTGCTCTCCTACTTATTAGAATTTTATCTTTGTTAGCTTTTATCACACTTTAGATTATATTAAAAGATTCACCTTTCCCTTGCCCTTGTTACTGGTACTCTTCTCCTCCAAATGAAAATTCCTAATTTTAGGATGAAATCTAATTGTAAGATTCTTCATACCTCACTTGCATCTTTACTCATGATCTTGTATATCTTTTTGCAGTCAATGAAATGCAATACGACCTGGTAAATGATTCCATTTATCCTTTGCTAATTCAGTACTTAGTTTATATTCCAATCTAAAATCTTTATTGAAAGAAATTTCATCATCTGTCCCATTCATCTTTGCTACAAGTGTATGAACTTGATACTAGAGCTCTCAATGTTCATTAAACAGTATCACAATACTTATTCTTTGAGACTGGTTTTGAAAAATAACTTAACAACAGACAGTTATTGGGGTCTCATCTGATGGAACCTGTTTTTCTGGAGCACTTTGGTAAGTTGCTGCTTCACCATAACTCTTGTGGACTGTAATTGCTGTGTTAAATATACTTGGCTCAGATTGTCTAGCGACAGAGAGAAGGTTCTCATATTAGCATCTAAAGAGTAAAGAAGATTTCCTTGCCTTGCTTCCTCTAGAAAACCATTCTCTTCCCAATAATCATCTATATCATTATCATTATCGTCAATTCAATCATGGATCATGGTGTTTTCTTTTCTCATGTGTGGTAAATAGAAAACAAAGTATCAATTACCAGAAAATCAACTTTGCAATATATACATGTTATGTCTTATCATCATTTCCCCACTTTTCCATTCTTGAACCATGTTTTTGCTAGTCTTCTTTACACACATCAAAAAAAATGATTCTTCTTTTGGGCTTGGCTCAACAAAACCTTTGCAAATGACTATTCCATGGACAGATAAGTCATGCAGATTCACTGCCTTCCTAGTTAGGTTAATACTGACAAAAGAAATATCTATTGGTAAGACATTCTCGTAAACTCACCTGTACAATCACAGGTAGTAGTAGTTCCAATCAAATCAATCAAAATAGATCCTGCACATTGGATAGCATTCAGCAAACATGAAATAAACACAACTGCAGTGCAAAATACAACCTGCAAATGCCCTACTGCAGGTAAACCAATTGAAGAGACTTTTATAAGCTCTATAATACTATATATTAGTTAATTGACAGAGTCAGATTGACATTACTGATTCTTTTAGCCGACAAAGAAAACCAAGAGTAGGGGGAAGTGATAAGAGGACAAAGTCAAGAAGACGTTTGCAGATAATTCAAAAATTCTGGAAAGCCCACCTGAGCCACTAGAATTTGATGCCTAAAAAAACCTATTTATGGTGCATTCTGGAAGCATTATTCTCCTATCCAGAATTTCCCATAATCCTGAACCACTTGCTCTCTTCAACCTATTCTTCAGAAATGAGATATTAGCCCAAATTGTTAACAACACCAATTGATACACTAAAATCAAACAACATACAGTCAATGGTAACCAATATCCCTCCATTAATACCGGTGTATTCATACCTGCCTCTACCCAACTACTGACATGAATTCCATCAAACCTCTCACAGCCTGATCCCGCTTGCCTTGTTCCCTGTCAACCCATTCTAGAACCTTCAGCAGAGTACCCAAGTATACTGTTAGGATCGCTTACTCTATCACTCCTAGTATACAACCAAGCAATAGGTAATGATGTTATATCAATCTTTATTAGATACTGTAATGAGGTTAATACTTAAGTTGGTATTTGCTGTTTGTATTTAATCTTTTTAAGACTAGATTCTTGTCCTTACTTAGTCTTCCTAAGACTAAGTTATTCATTCACTTTCTTCCTTGTCCTACAAGGAAGATATCTCATGATGTTCTTTCTTTAGTAAAGAGTGTAAGGTGTTTTATATTCATAAAGTTGTATAGTTATATCTAGGAAATAACTTAGGTGGTTATGTAAAGAACTAACTACTACGTTGTATCCACCTCCTTATATAGTCCTTCCCACAACTCACTTACAAATCAATAACTATTTATGAGTCACAATTGTGACTCATATATTCACATAACAAAATAACCACATGACCTTAAATAGGTCATGTGTGAAACTCACATGACTTCTAAATAAGTCATGTGCACAAAACAACTAATAACTTTAAACATGTTATTGCGCAATTCAATCAAATATAATAACTATGACCTGCAAGTGTGAGTCATGTGTGAAACTCACATGTCCTTAATTGGTCATGTGCGTGAACCCGTTACAAACCTATGACCTCATAATCATGAGTCATGTGAAAGCCCTTTTCCATGCTATGTTTGTAACACTAGCTCCCCCTTCCCTATGACCTAAGTCCCATTAGGCCAACAGTCCTTGATCCCTTTTTTCTGTCTACCTGTCTAACCTTATTGCCAATTTTCGTATCTCCTTGTTGTTTTTTTCCATCACTTCCTTTAGCAATTTGTTCTCTCTCTCTTTTAATTCTATTTTCATTTCTGAAATTATCACTTTCCATTCTGCCCATTCTGCTCTTATCCGCTGAATCCTTACTTCCTGTTCTATTTTAGCCTTTTCCCTCTGAAGGGTCCTTCCTGTCCTTTCCTACATCTTTGCCTGTCCTTTGAAGAGATTTGGATCTATTCGGGCCTTGTCCACCATCTCTTGTAGATGCCTCAATTGATCATATAGGCCCATTATCATATCTTGATCTGTGTTGTGGCTCGGTTTTGGTTTCATCTCTTCCTGTGTTTCTTCCCCCCAGGCTACATTTTTCTCTTTGCTTACCTTTGGCCAGGATTTTTTGCCCCCCCTTCTTTTTGTTTTCATCCCTGGAAACATCTTTCGACTCATTCCTAGGAGGACATTGTTGTCGCATGGTGATGACGGTGACATCTGTGGGGATGGGGACGTTTGTGGGAATCTTTCCCATGACATCATCGGTGGCGATTGGGGCGGTGATGGTGAGAGGGTTCTGTGTTTTTGGCATGGCCAATAATTGGCTCCTTCCTTCTCCATAAAATGTGTTTGACACCCATCATTGAAGCATCTGGTAAAGTGGAGTTGGTTGTCTTTTTCTTGTTCAGGTGTAATTTACGTGGATGCGGGGAGGTCTGCTAGATTGATCCAGTCTTTGTCGCTCATTTGTTCTTCCTCTTTGACCAGGCTTTCCTGGATTTCATTGATGAAAGTATTCAATTGCATGTTTGGCATTACTAAAGTTCTCAGCTGGGTACCACACTAAGTCATGGTTAGAGGGATATCCTGTCCACTTAGCTCAGTACTGTAACTTACCATAGTGTCATCAAGAGTCAACAATTCAAGTTTGATCAAGTTTGTATCTATTTTCTCCTTCTATTTCTATAGGAGGAGGTGGTTCTTTTCGTTGTAAAGGTAAAAGATTGTTTTGATAGAGTTTGAGTTTGCTGATGTGGAAAACTGGGTGATTATTGTTCGCTGAGGGGGGAAGTGCCAGCTTATATGCCTTTCTTCCCACCTTTTCTATTATTTCGTAAGGTCCTAGTTTCTTGTAATCTAATTTTTTGGATGGTCTTGTGGTGTGAATATCTTTTGCCACCAGCCAGACTTTGTCTCCTGATTTCAGCCTTGGATCTAGTTTTCTGTGTTGATCGGTATTTTCCTTCATCATCTATTGTGCCATAGTAATCTCTGTTCTGATTATGTCATGTAATTGACTCATATCTTCTCTTTTCAATATTTTCGTTATGGTCTGGTAGCCCATAGGTTCATTGACAGGGTGATGTCCATAGTTCGCATAGAATAGTATGGTTTTAATTGTTTCTTGTATTGAGTTATTGTAGGCGAACTCTGCAAAAGGCAGCCATTCTTCCCAATCTTGTTGAGAGTATTCCACATTTGCTCTGAGGAATTGTTCTAATGACAAATTTGTTGTTTCTGTTTATCTATCTGTCTATGGATGATAGGCCATGCTCAGTCTTCGATCAATGTTTAATCCTTTTGTTATTTCTTTTCATAGGTCTGATGTGAATATTGAACCTTGATTTGTGACAATGTCTTTTGGTAGTCCATGCAATTTAAAGATATTTTTCGTAAATAGTTGTATGAATTGTATAGTTTTCATATCTTTGCAATATAGAATAAAGTGTGACATTTTTGTCATGCGGTCTATTACAAACCATATTGCATCATAGCGATTTGATTCTGGTAAATCTGTAATGAATTCCATGCTGATCGAATTCCATGGTTTCTCAGGGGTTTCCAATCGGTGTAGTAGTCTATATGGTGCATGACGTATTGGTTTTATTCTTTGACAAATGTTGCAGTTTTTGACAAATCTTTTAACATCATTCCTCATTTTTGGCCAATAGTAAGTTCGTTGTACTAGCTCCATGGTTTTTGGCACTCCTCCATGGCCACTATGTGGTGTCTCATGGTTTCGTTCTATCACTTTCGTTCTAAGGGGTTCATTTTCCAGTAGCCATATCTTTCCTTCATACCAGAGGTACCCTTCCTTCCATTCACATAGTCCTAAGGCTACTTTTGGAAATTCCTTATCCCCTCTTCTGAGGGCTTGCTTTATTTTTTCCATTTGCTGGTCTTTTCCCATTTTTTCTTTTGTTTCATCTTTGATCGTAGTTTCTATTTCCTGTAATTCCATGGTGTTGATTTCTTCTTTTCCGGATTCATATCCTTCGTCCATAAAGGTTTCTTTTGGTAAGAGAATCTTTGCTTTCTGAGTTTTTCTTTCATCATTTTCTCCTGGTAGGTCCTCTGACCTTCTCATGAGTGCATCTGGTTTTCCTCCTTCTTTTCCCAGTCGATACTCTATTTTGATATTATATGGGCTTAATTCTTCGCTCCATCGAATTTGCCTCCTATTTAGCTCTTTTGGTGTGGTGAATCGTACCAGGTTTTTGTGGTCTGTGAGTATTTTTATTGTGTGAGGACTTCCTTCTTCATATTTTCACCACTCCTTGAGTGCTTGCATTATTGCTAATAATTCTTTATCGTGAATATCATAATTGCATTCTCCCTTGGTCATGGTTTTTGATCAATACAATACTGGCTTCCACATTCCTTTTTCATCTTGTTGTGATATGATACCTGAACAGACATAATGAGACGCATCTGTTTCTATCATTATGGGCTGATCTGGGTCGAAATGATGTAATATGGGTGCCGTGGTAAGTTTTTCTTTTAGTTTTTCGAAGGCTTCCTGTGCTTTCTTTCCCCAGGCCCATTTCTAGTTTTTCTTTGTTAATTCATATAAGGGTTTGGCTGTCCTACTGAATCCTTCTATGAACCTTCAATAAAAATTGCAGAATCACACAAAGGACTGTACTCCTTTGACTTTCTCTGGTGCCTTCTATTCTCTTATGGCTTCTGTTTTTATAGGATCCACTCTAACTCCTTCCTGATTTATAACGAATCCCAAGTACTCAGTTTCTCTTGTGTGGAATTCGCATTTTGTTGGTTTAAGTTTGACTCTGATTTCTTTTAATTTTTCCAGTACCTTATGAACATCTTTTCGGTGTTGTTCCAAAGTATTAGAATAAATTAATAGGTCATCTAGGTAAGCGATACAAATGACATCCAGGTATTTGCTGAGGGCTGTATTTACCCATTATTGGAATGTTGCTGGGGTATTGGCTAACCCAAATGGCATGACTGTCTATTCGTATAGTCCATATCTGGTTCAAAAAGCTGTTTTCCATTCATCTCCTTTTTCTATATGAATGTGCTGATACGCATCTTTGATATCCAGCTTTATAAAGTATCTAGCCGTTCTAAGGTGGTCCAATGCTTCACTTATGATGGGTAGTGGATATCAGTTTTTTTTGGATATGGCATTTAATCCTCGATAATCCACATATAGTCTTAGTCCCCCATCTTTTTTTCTTGACAAATAGGATTGGTGCTCTGGCCGATGAGGCAGATGACTTGATCCATCTTCTATCTAGGTTTTCTACCAGGTAACTTCTTAAAGCTTTCAGCTCTCTTTCCTCTAATTGGTATAAGGTCATAAATGGAGCTGTCTTTCCCTCTTCTAGTTCGATTTTGTGATCTGGATATCTATGGGGAGATAGATCGGTCCTTTCCTTTTCTTCAAAAGGTTCTAGGAATCTATGGTATTCCTTTGGGACTATTTCCTTTGCTGACTTATCCCTATCCTTTCCTTTTTTTAAAGCAAGTTCTATGCTAATTGTTGTGGCTGCTAGGGAAGTCTTGTGTTCATTCCATCTCAGGATGCCTGTCTGGTTCTTTTTTTGGTACATTTTTCCAAATGCCCTAGTCAAAATGAAGGATATGTTGAGGTCTTTTTCTAATGATCTTTCTTTTTTGTCAGTGCTACCAAAGCCTGCTCCTCACCTTTTTGATTCTTTTATTTCTTGTACTTCTTGCAAGTCCATCATGATAATTTTTTTAATTATCAATTGTGCTATGCTGTCTCCTGTTTTAACCTTATAGTTGTTTTCCGATAGGTTTACCAATAGTACTTTAATTTCACCCATATAGCCTGCATCGATTACTCCCACATTAATAGTTAGGACCTTCTTGGTCGCTAATCCCCTTCTTGGTTCAATGTGAGTATAGGTGTTCTTAATAAGTCCTATGGCAACCCCTGTTCCTATAGGTTTTTGTCCTCATGCTGGGATAATTGCTTCTTCTATGCTCTGCAAGTCATGGCCTGCTGCCAAGTATGATCCCCTTGTTGGTATTTTCGCACTTTTTTCTAATTTTGTGTTAACCACCTGTTAGCTTTCTTAGTTATCTTGTCCGTTACTGGAGACCATCTGTTGAATCCAATTTTTCGATTCTTTTAGTTTTTCCTTCATGTTGATTGGTAGAATCTGGCTTTCCATATTCTCTCTTATATCTTGTTCTTCTGGTACTGCATATAACATTGGAGAACTATCTAGACATAAGGTCTTGCACCTTTCACTATTGAAGGTGACTTTTTCCTTTATCCAGTCAATCCTCAGTCCATGGTTCTTTACCGATGTCATTCCTAAGATTAATTCATGTTTGACTAGGTTAGCCACAAGGAAAGTAGCCCTCTCTCTATTGTTTCCTATGTCTATTGATAGTTCCGTTATCTGGATGATAGGTCCTGCTTCCGAAATAGTACCATCAATCATGTATATATCTTTTGGTTTTCCTATTTTCTTCAGGGGTAGATGGTGTCTCATAGTGAAATTGTGATCTATGAAGTCTTCTGTAGCTCCTGAATCTATCATTGTATTGGTTGTTATTTTTTCATTTTTCTTGTTGTAAAGTTGTACCTTGACCATAATGTGATCTGATTCATAATCCAAGGATTCTGTAGAGCCTATGGTCGAGTGCAATGAGCGTAATTTAGATTTCCTGATGGCTTTTGATTGATTGTCCCTCAGACCATCTTCTACTGGGGACCTTGGTTGTTTAAAGTTTCTTCTTCTTCTTTCTCCTCTTTTTTCCACCTCTGTCGATCATATCTTAATCTTTTTGACTCTACAGTCTTGTGCAAAATGTCCTTTGTTTCTGCACTGGAAGCATAGCTTTTTCTGTCTGCATTCCTGGAACTCTTTATTCGGTGGTCTCTGGAGTTTTCGGCAGTTTGTTGCATCTAGGTCTATGGGTTCCCCTTTGGAATCACACAAGGGGTCGCTCTATAGGCACCATCAGTATTTCGTAGAATTTCTCATTCTTGTTGTTTGTTTCCTTTATTTTGGGGATGTCTGATAGTGGCCAGCCTTATTTCTTTCTCTATTGCCCATTTTGCCCATTCCTCTAGTCCTTCTAATACATTATCCAGATGTTTGTATTCATCCTGTAATTTCTTATTCATACCTTGGAATAACTATTCACTTGCCATGGCTTCATGCATGTATGCTTCCGTTAGTACTAACCGGAAGGAATTCCAATATTCTGTCATCGATTTAGTGCCTTGCACTAATTCTCTTAATTTCATCCTTGCTTCTCCTTTTGGATCTACTGGTCCAAACTGATCTTCTAGTACTTCTACAAAATCAGGACAATTTTGCCAGGTTGCTGTACTGGTTCCTTCCATATACGATGTGAGCCAACTACTTGTATCTCCTCTTAGTAGGCTCGAGGTTTATGTTATTTTTTCTTCCTTATGTCCTTCAGCCCATCCTGTGGCTAGAAAGTAGACTCGTAGTTGTGCTAGCCAGTTTCTTATTTTGTTTCTTTCTCCTGAGAAGGTTTCTGGTTCTTTGATTTTTAGTCTTCATGTTCCTCCTCTCAGGGCCTGGATTACTTATCTGAGTTGTTCTGCCATTAGTTCTGGCATTGGTTGGGCCCCTCTGTGTTCCTCCCCTGCTGGTGGTACTCCTCCTGCTGGTGCTGACATCTGTTGGTCTTTGTATTCCTCCGATGATGTAAATCCTTGTTCTGATCTTTCTTCTGACGTAACAGGGCTTCCTGTTCTTCCTGTTTCTGAGGCTATTCTTGCAAGTGTCTGTGCTAACTCTGGAAGTTCTAAAGATTGATCTTCGTATTCAAAATCCATATTTTCATTGGGTGTTGCAGAGACGCAACCAAATGTTAGAATCACTTACTTTATTACTCCTAGTATACAACCAAGCAACAGGCAACGATGTTATATTAATCTTTATTAGATACTGTAATGAGGTTAATACTTAACTTGGTATTTGCTGTTTGTATTTAATCTTTTTAAGACTAGATTCTTATCCTTACTTAGTCTTCCTAAGAATGAGTTATTTGTTCACATTCTTCCTTGTCCTACAAGGAAGATATCTCTTGATCTTCTTTCTTTAGTAAAGAGCGTAAGGTGTTTTATATTCATAAAGTCGTATAGTTATATCTAGGAAATAACGTAGGTGGTTGCATGAAGAACTAACTACTATGTTGTATCCTCCTCCTTATATAGTCCTTCCCACAACCTGCTTACAAATCAATAACTATTTATGAGTCACAATTGTGACTCATACATTCACGTAATATAATAACCACATGACCTTAAATAGGTCATGTGCGAAACTCACATGACTACTAAATAAGTCATGTGCGCAAAACAACTAATAACTTTAAACAAGTTATTGTGCAATTCAATCAAATATAATAACTATGACCTGCAAGTGCATGTCATGTGTGAAACTCACATGACCTTAATTGGTCATGTGTGTGAAACCATTACAAACCTATGACCTCATAATCATGAGTCATGTGAAAGCCCTTTTCCATGCTAGGTTTGTAACATATACCATCCACCCTAGTCACAGACACTCAACCTCTGGGACATATCATACCAGTCCCAAATTCTTCAAATTTGAACCTGTACCAGTACCAAGCCCCCCACTAAACTATAAATGAACCAGCACCTATACTGAACCTCCCCCAGTACCGCTGGTTCCCAGTCAGTAGTGGAGAATTGTACACATTTATACGATTGCAGATATAGATGGGGGTACATTCATTACCTGCAATAGAGGAGTACTGAAATCATGAAACACATTATCCAATTATGCACCCTATATCCTGTAATCAATATAAGCAAATAAGGCAGTACTTTTATATTTTGCTACCAGATGAGACCTACAATCATGCGAACTGGTGGAGGAAAATGGAAGCACTCACTTCCCACCTATGTCAGCTTTTTCAAGCTCACTTCCCACTATCCTCTAATCTTTCCTTCAATGAAATGATGGTACTCTGTAAAGGCTGATCAGTGTATACAATAAAACTACCAGGGATACCAATCAAGCAAGGGTATAAAATCTATTCACTATGTGATCAGCGCTATACATACCTATTTTTATTTATTCTAGTACTGCTGGGAATGAGGTTAGTGATTTGACAAAAAAGACCAACTACTATACCCATATTAGTCAGGAACGATCCCTTACCTCATTTAATTCTGGTGGATGAGATCTCTCTGCAGAAGTAAAAAAAAAAACTATGTGGTACCTTTTCCCCTACCACTCAGGCTATATCCCATCTTGTTTTCACCCTTCCCTTCCATTCATATCAGTTTAATGTCTATATGGACAATTACTTTACTAATATTCCTCTATTCCAATACTTGTAAGAATACAGAATTCGCACTATTGGTACTACCCACACAAGGCAGCATGATTTCCCTTCTGCTTTTACAATTAGTAAGGCGATGACCTCAAAACTATTAGAACAGAATCACCTATCAGGTATTGTTGTAAATAGTATTTGTACTCCCTTATGGCAGGACAATAATACAGTTTTTTTTCTAACTACAGTTCACAATCTTTGTCAACTTGTCCTCAGTGATTGAAAAAAAACCCAAAAAGAAGCAGCTCAAATGCAGTAACTGCAAGAAAGCCAGTTGCAGAGAGTGAGCACCAGAAACTCTTCCCTATCCCAGTATTAGTTGATGAGTACAATAAGTACATGGGCAGTGTTGATGTTGCAGATTAACTTTGAAGTAATTAACCATCCTATCATGCCAGTCAATGTAACTGCTTCCTCTTTAATTTTAGATCCTTGATACAGCGATTACAAATACATACCTGATTACTTGCTTGATTAATCCTAAGTATGAGCATAAAGCCTTCCAGCATAACCTTGCTCTTACACTTGTTGAGACTAGTTGGTCTCAGCTGCACACTATTCGCACCAATCCCAAACCAAACCTCAATGCATATATGACACTGAGGACCTCCTTACCTCCCTTCTCATTCCACACTACCGACACACATCAACAAACATTCTTACCCAAAAAAAACAAAATTGTTGGTATCATACTGCTAGTATAAGAAAGTCCATGGTGACCCCAAAAACCCTCCTCCCATTCATGAGCACATTGAGATCCCTCAAAGAATAAAGGTTAGTGATACTGGGATTTGGTGCTCTTTGTGTGAAATACCTCTTTGTAAGTGAAGTAGGTGTTTTTTTGATTATCATACTGTATTGTAATAGGTTTCTCTTTCTTTTACTTTATGGCAGGTATTATCCTCACAATATGAGTAGGTACTATATTCAAGTTTGAGTTGAATTTGATATCACATGAGCAAATTAACAATAATCTTGTGCCAAGACCCCTGAATCTGACTACCGTATGAGCAAGGCGGTGAATTTGCATGTCTCATCCGTCCATGGGATAACCTAAAGGCTCATTTTCTGCAATTTTTGTTCACTGCTCTGATGGTTGATGTCATGATGGGTTGTCACATCCAAACGGTGAATCACTTCTACGGGGTTGGGTTGGAGGTACGTTCGTTGCAATGCTCAAACTTGTACCTTTCTGCTACGATACGTTCTTTTGACCACAGTCGATAGGTGAGGTGACAGCCACACGTACGGTTGGCAGCGACGTAGTGTGAACAGAAGCGCTCGAAGCAACTAAAGACCTGGAGTCTTTATTTGCTGGCACGCGGAAGCCGCAGCGGACATTTAAGATTTCCGGAGGAATATCTCAGAACGTTCTCAAAGTAGGAATGCTTCGGAACGCGGCAAGCTGGGCTTGGCACAACGAGGGGATGCGCAGGGATAATGATCTGTGAGGTAGCACACAGAATACGAGTACTTGGTATCATATCATATCATACAGTAATCTGAGACGTTATATCATACTAAAGATTGGGTTACCTAATCAGAGGGATGACGACACTCCTGGGTGTGTAGCAAACATGACTGACGGCAACCACGCCAAACCCTACAAGTCTACAAATACCCCCTTCAATTCACTGTCCTCCTCTCGCCATCACGAACTCCCAAACACAAAATCACCCGTTAAAACTTCTCTAAAGTAAGCTTGGTGACACTGCGGCAGCCGGAGGTGGGGTGGCCTCTGCTCACGTGCTTGCTGCTATTTTCCAGCATCATCCTGCGGCCCCTCTAATACCGTGAAACAATCTTTCCTCCTCTGACCCATTTCCCCCTATTCTTTCTCACCATCCCCCCTCACCAAATTATCACAATCGCCATACCGCAGAGCTACCACTCCTTCATCACGTTTCACTTCTCTGGATTTGCAACAAATAGGTTCGACAAACCTCAGCAGTCCAAGGTGAGACCACCACAAGGGCGAGAGTTGTAATCATTTTTGCATATCATTCCGCTTCTCCTCTCCGCTACCCTGAATCACATTTCCGCCTTATGCACTGCACTTCTTCATCTTCTCTCACCGATACTGGCTTAATGAGCATCTTCGTATATCTCACTTTCACGATCGTCCCACACCTCCTACTTCTTCCTTCTACCCCTCCCCCTTACTGCTCCCTCCTGTTCCACTTCTGAGAACCGACCCAGTCTGTACCTTCAGTCTATTGAGTTTTATTTCATCTACCCCGCTACCCTCCACCTGCCTCGCTTCGGTAACAATTATACTCTCATCCTTGCCTTTGAATCAACCTTTTATAGAAATGGCACCGGTATTTGGGGATGTTTCTGACCGTGAACCTTCTACCTTCATTGTCTATGGTGGATCCTCTACCCCAAGACCTTCGGCAATCATTAGCTTCGTTAGTGAGAGAGACCCCGCAAGAACCTCTACCATGCCTGCAACGGCCGCGTCTCTCAGAGTCGTTGAGAACACTTACCCGGTGTCGTCTGACCTTATACCTTCCAGCTCGGCCTTCAACAAACTATCCACACTCATCCCAGACAAGAACAAACTACGATTCTCCACCGCTGTCGACCTGGCCAACGATATTGAACTTAAAATTGAAGAATGTCTTGGATCAGAAACCGGATGCTACATGCTTGTCACCGGTGTTGCAGAAGACATGGTTGAGCCCATAGAGGAGGAAATGGAGGAACTCTGTATTCGCAAAAAGGCCCGATTCACCTATGAGCAAACAATGCAATCTCTCATTGTCAGGTTAATGCCTGGTGCTTCGCACAACCACGTGAGCTGGAGTTTACGGTATAACATCCAGAACAAGGTTTCCGACACTCCTGGTCATTCGAGGTCGTCTTTGGTTCCTGTTGGGGCCACTATGTTTCATGTTCCAGGTCGGCGGAGCAAACAGGGCGATGCGGGCTTAAGACCACGTGATACGCAGACACGCGAGGACCAGTGGCCATCAGTCATGATCGAGGTAGGATACTCGGAAAGTCTGTCGGCCCTTCGGTGTGATTCTGAGTGGTGGTTAGTGAACTCGAGAGGACAAACGAGGATGGTTATCGTTGTAAAGATTTGCAAGCATCCAAACTCGCTGCGGTTAGAGTGTTGGGAAATGATGGTAGATCCTTATCGGAGGGTCACAAGGAATAGGACACCCTGGAGCCCTGGCTGCAACCAACACTTCGAGATTGACAATGCTGGAACGGTGACCCCACCCGGACGCGATCTGGTGATCCGACACTACACCGTCTTTGGGCCATCACAACCTGGTGGCCCTGATGTTATATTCTCTGCCGGCGAATTATCACAATGGGCACTAGGTATATACGCCTGTTTCTTGTAGTTGAAGCCTGTGGCTCAATTCAAGCGAGGCACATGATAGCAGAATCCGGATACTTCGAGCTAAGGCATATTCTTAATTTCCCCCGGTGCCCAGCATACATGTCTTTTTTGCTAAGATTCGAAATTCTGCAAAGCAAGATAATCGCTAGTTGAGGCAAAGACACCCTACACCATTCTTATGTATGTGGATAGTCATCGTTGCTGGATTGGTTGTTTTGTCGGGAAATGCGCTTTTGGTAGGAGAGATGATTCTGTTTCAATGGTTTAGCAATACCTTCTACATTATTACTGATACTTGTGCTTAAACCCTTCGTTTGCTTTCTTGTCTTTTCTGGTCTGCATTGTTGCTGAAATAACCGCTATGAGGAAATGATTGTTGATATAATTGGACATACTGTGCTGGCAAATAGTGACTGTTCAACTCCGGACATACTTTTGATTTCCTCTTCAAATTATCTCCCCCTCTAGTTCTTCTGATTCCAGAAATAATTCGTTGTGGCTGGTAGGATTAGTAGGCGAAGTGTATAGTAGGAAATGCAAAACTAAAAAATACAGATATGCAACTTCGGCCCCCCAGGGCCTCTTTTTTATCCCCTTTCCCGTCAAGTTTCGAATGGCGTTTCATCTGGAATTATCTTTGTAATATAATATTCACGACTAAGTTTACTCCTGCTTGCCTTGGATGATTTGTCTTATTAGGATATATCACTCGCGAGAACCATGCGTACCAGTTCAGTAGAGTACTTGTGGCCGGGGATGTGTTCAGGGGTGAAACAATGGGGTGAAGAAGCATATATAAAAGGTAAGGACTGGGTTGTAGCTTCAGGAGGGAGGGGAAACTAACTAAGTGGCGGAAGAGAGTGTCTTATATAAGAAATCCAAGAATAAGCAAACAATAACCTCTTCTCGTCTACCGGTTCTCAGGGCATCCTATTCCACATAACCGGAAGCATATAATGCGGTCCACATCCTACCGGAGAGCAACCTCCGTCCAAATAGACAAAGTGCATTGCGAGCACTTCCTTGAGTCCCAGTGAGGTCCACATACTTTCCGCATCCCGTGCCGCTTTATCCATACCACAGCCCACTAATCGCGAGCTATTCTTCCAAACCCCATAGATCTCCGCCATTCCCTCAATCTCTAGACCGTCATATCTACACCCCCAAAACACCATCTTGGCAATCCACAGCTCTGCAAAGAAATTTCTCTTTCGGTTCTCCTTTCGTCCGTGGTGCGGGATTGCCGTTCACGTTACACACTCCTGAAATACCAGATGAGGTGCACACATTTCTGCTACCCCTCCCAGGCGAATGCACACAAGCATGCACTAGGCATCCGTTATGCTGCCATCGTATATCAATCAGTTCTTGCGGATACATTTGCGTGGGTCGAAGCCTGTCTTTCTTTCTTCGAGCGAAAGAACTTTGTCTACGATCCCCTGCGTGCACAAATGGAACGATTTGTATCTTGGCTCAAGAGTCTGAGGGGTGGGGCAATGCCTGCAGGAACGACGGAAATTAGTTGATGTATAAAGCATAAATGAAAGGTGTGACATCTCGATACCTGAGTACCCCCTCCGCTATGTTCCTGTATACCCGGTGTGTAATTGGTCCAATGGTAACGCATGAACATAGATGCGAAGCTGTGTAGATACACTGGTGTCTTGGTCCCGATGATGACCGTCCTTTATTTCGAAGAAATCTGTTGACCAATGAGTGATAAGGTACGAAGGCGAGTGGTGGGACAAAATAACAGCATTGTAAACTGCAACTGCGATATTCCCTCCACAATCCTACGGGCCATAACCACAATTGTTGGTATGTGGATAAGTACAGCAAGCCAAGTTTCAAATGAAAAGATGGGGTGGAAATGTATGGCTAAAGTCTAACAATCACCATTTCCGGTGCGGTAACAGTCATGATAGATGACCACAAGATCGCCAACACTGCGCTCCGGGTACCCTCTGGTTTGTAAATAATAGCTGATATCCACATGGATGAAGGGTGGCTTTTTTCAATACCAACTCTACATCTAGCCACACCAGCTGACTCATAATACAGCATGGCTGAGGAGAAACTGTTGTAAAGAACAAAAAAAAAAGAAAGTAGACAGAAGAAGTATGAAAAAGCAAATGATGATCCCCCCGAGAGGAAAACGAGGAAAAGATGGAAGATGGCCATAGGTCGAGAACCAGGCCCCATGCTAGCCTGCATCAAAGAAAAAGGAAAAACAGGGTGGGAAAGATGGAAAAGAGGTGGATGGGGAATTGGTATTCCGGAAATCTAGGAGAAAAAAAAAGCGATCAAGCTGGTTACGAAGCACCTCTGGTAGTATCCACACAGAGCCGGGAAAGAATCATGGAATATAACCTGCGGTGGCGGAAGATATCTATCGCTGGGAGTTGGGTCCGTTCCAACAGATACAGGAACCAAATAAGGTTCTCAAATGGTGATCATGAATCGGGGGGGTGGTGGTGTCAGGGTCTGTAGACGGACTGGCACTTGGAAGGATCGGCTGAGGCGTGGGTTGAGGAAGGTCTAACGGCTCGGGTGACGGGAGGTGGAGCGGTTCTGGCGAGGCGCACTCCGTGGCTTCACCAATATCCAGAGGAGTGGTGTCAGAGTTTGTAGGTAGAAGGAGGCTTGGGGAGGCGGTTGAGAGGAGGGTCAAGGGAGGCCTAACAGCCCCTGTGAGGGGGTGCTCATGGGCTCCGTTGATATCAGGTGAGTTTGCGAGGGAACGATTATGTCCTGAGAGTAATCTGAGAACTGGTGAATGCCCCTTCGAGGTGGCTAGTGAAAGTGCGGTTTTGCCGCTGAAGTATGGTGTGTGGAGATCAAGATCATGACGTGCCAAAAGCATCTCGACTACTTTACCATTCCCAGCCTCTACGGCCCACATAAGTGGAGTCCGGCCATCACCAATCTCTGCTGGATTGGAATTGAGGTGCTCTCGTTCAAGGAGCAGGCTTACGACTGCTACGTGTCCGTTCTCGACAGCCAAGGAGAGAGGTGTTCGACCATACTCCTTGTCTGCCATATTCGGGTCGACATTATCTCGTTCCAAATGGATCTCCAGTACTTCCGCATGACCTCTTCTAACCGCCCATCTGAGTGCCGTCCTAACAATATAATCAGTTGTATTAACATCCCATTTGTTGATATCCACCAGCGCAGTAACAATCTCGGGAACCCCAGTATATACTGCTCCGTGAAGTGCCGTCAATCTCTTAGGGGCATTCCTTCCCTAAAATCTTGGCTCAATCCGGGCCTTCTCTTTATTATAAAGCAGTAAAAGCAGCAGAGAGGATATGTGTTGGTCAAAGTTATCGAAAAGCTCTATTGCTAGTAATATTATATTCTAGCGTTTCCCTTCTTGCTTGAATTCCCCAAGAGCAAGAAGCATATTGCACAAGGGGGGCTGTCGGTGGGGCTGAGGCAAGTGTTGGCGAAGGATCCTTGTTGCATCGAAATTTGAGGTGTGAGGCAAACCTCGACGATCAGAGAGTGAGGACATTGAAAAAGGGTGAGATTGTTGAGTAGATACTCCTACAGACTGTACTGGACGAGCCGGACGGTGGATGAAGCTTTTTCAAACATGAGGAGCCCCGCGCGCATCCCAAGAGTGTTTGTATCGCAGGAACCTTCTCAGGATCCAAATCATTAGATTCCATCTTTACACCTAAGGCGCGACAAAGCTCGTCGGCTTGTAAGGGCCGTTCGGTATTCGATATCCAAATCGAGCTTCCAGTCCAGGTTTGGGTCGACTCCTGCTCTGCGCCTTCATTCGTGGAAGGGTTATCGTGTAGGCATCATCCAGACCTTTACCTGTTGTTATTCTTTCCGCTTTTCCCTCTTGTCCGAGATGCTTACTTCCCCCAGGATTGGGTCTACGAGGAGTGGAACGGGGAGGAAACTACACAAAGAACGGTCAGCCTGGGTACAAAAGGCATCCCTTCGTCTGTACCGAATTTCATGCACCTTTAGCGCGGTGATAGGCAAGACTATCACCCTGTTTAGATCGAATATCACCTATTAAAGGAAGGGGCTCATTCACAGAACTTTGACTTGGCCAATCAACGAATTTGAGCTTTTCCGAGTTGAAGATAAACCACGGTTACTGCTTCATGGAGTTAGGGGATCGCAAAAAATCGGTGGATGCATAGGCGGGCGGTTGGAGAACTTTCCTCGTCAGTGTCAAGACAAAATAGAAAAAGGGTTGGGGCGAGCAGGGGCGGTTTTATACTCATTTTCAAAATCACACGACCCACCTTACTCCAAAGCAAACATCGATGGGTTGATGTGTGTACGGTGATGTGTCCCTGTATTGAGATGGGGGTGGTGGAGGTTGGTTGTGTGGAAAATCACGTGAAAATTGAAGATAAACCCGCACCTTCGGGTACTCCAACCAGGTTAAGTATATTACACCCCATCAAACATTGAAAATCTAGACCGAGTGCATTTCACACCTGTCCAATGGGTTCAACGTGAGGTGCAATGATTAGAATTTGAAGTGATTGGGCGATAGCCTGGTTGATGCTCCTTCGAGTGATGGCAGATGTCGGATGTCGAACAGATAGAACCTTAGCTGTGGTGGTGGTAGTTTTGTAGTCACTTTGGCTTCAGAGTTGGCCTTAGGGAGGAGGACGTGTAGGCATAGGCCGGCGGTTTTGATTTATGGAAGATGGATTATGCGGCCGAAGGCCGCGAGATTCGAGTTGTGGAAGACGGATTTTGCGACCGCAGGCCGCTGGCTTCGAGTTATTAGAAAGCACGCTCTTACTCTACCGAGTTATAGTACAATAGCGTTACCCGCGCACACAGACATGAAAGGCTGGATGGGTGGATGGCTTGGCGGATAGATGGATGGATGGAGAGATACATGAAGGGAATTGTTAATCATTGAGTGCTGGAGCCAGGACGGGAGAAGATGCCCCCTCAGTGATGTGGCCATGATGTATTCAATGCACCAATGTTTGCCTCCTATGAAAATCTTCCCTACCCGCGTGTGGGCAAGTTTATAGGGGGACCTTCCCCGAATAAGCTCCCTACGCGACCTAGACGACCTAGCAAAGCGCCTGTCAACAATCCAAGACATGGCCCCGCGCAGGTTTCTGCCTAGCTGATATGGCTGCAGCAGATGCAGTCGGGCTTAGAAGACCTAAAGGATACAGTCGCACAGCCTGTTATGCACAGTGCGAGAGAGAGAGAGGGCATTTGGGAGATTCCGTTAGCGCGGTATTTACAAAAGAAGAAATGAAGGGGGGTCCGGGTTGGCATATAAATGAAAGAGTGAATGAATGGATGGATTACCGGACTCACGGTGCAGGCTGCCTTTGTACCTAGCTGAGCATTTACAGTATAGTATTTGGGAAAACGATGTGTTTTAACCCCCCCTCCTTTCTCTCTTTCCAACCTACCGTAAGAACTCGAATAATTGGACCCCGCCCTAGGACGTCCAAAATTCCCTCTCTTGGATAGGGGCGAAAACACTGCAAAAACTGACCCCCTCAGCCCCAGCCTAAGACAAAAAGAAAAAGCGCCAGACCTTACCTGCAAAGGCAACTCCAACGTCCTAGCACGAGTTCCAATTATTCGGGTTCTTACGGTACTCACCTGCCCGTATGATATCATAATATGTGGAACATACTAAACACACCACCAACGATACAAGAATTTTAACAAGAAATAGTAAAAGAAAATCCAGCTAGATAAATCATTCCCTCCTCTCATCCCCTGTCAAATCGGCTTGCATAAAACAATTGTGATAAAGTAATACACACCGGGTCACTTGTCCGCACTTAGCCTACCAGTGTTGATATTTGGATATACTTTATCATCACGAAATATATACCTTATCCTCACAAAGGCTTCGATCAAGTCTTTTGTTTGCAGAGCTTATTTTGATAGTTTACTTTGTTCTTCCTTTAGGTTTCTTCGTTGTTTCTTTATGGTTCTTTGATAGTCTTTGTCATGTTATTGAGGGTGTTGAGGAATTCCGGAGAATATGGTTTACTTAGGACACCATGTTATTTAACTAGGCAGTCTCGCTACCTTCCTGTATAGTTGTTGTTAAGCCTTTCATTTTCGATCACTTTCCTAACAAGAATTAATCTTTACGATCTACTATACTTATTACACTTACCTATAACTGCCACATTTTTTACAACCAGCATGGCAATAACGGCATGACAACGACATAGCTTCTCTGCAGAAAAAAATTAAATGAATAAGAAAAGATAAGATAAGACCCAGTCGACGTATAGGCGGTACTGTACTGGACAATGTTATCAGCAATGAATGAACCTACGCTGTATAATGGCCCCAGAGTAAACATATCATAAAACACCATCCTACGACGCAAACCCCTCCACCCGAATCCGCATTAGCCTTTCCGGAAGACAATCTAAACCACCCCTCCCCGGTGCTACTCCGACCTCCTCCGGCATCGCCAAAACAAGCAAAGTCTCTTTAGAAACCACTATAAGACTCATAAACCCCCCCTCTCTGTCTACGTCCCAGCCAAGCAGACAATGTCAAGACGCAGACTGAAAAACCAATTTTCTATCAACCCCGGCGGAGAAGGGTTCTCTTGCTCTCACCCTCACTCTCGCGCCCATGGTAGGTATATTTCATATGTGTACTCTTATAGTGCTGTAGACCGTAATGTAGCGTAGGGCAGTGTTTGAGTTGGCGGAGTATGTGTCTCTAGGCGTGAGGTAGTGTAATTCGAAATTTCTTTCTTTCTTGGGGTATGCTATGTGAAAAATAAAGAAATGGGATGGGAGGATAACAAATGTACTGAGGGAGGGTAAACCTCGAACGGGGATTGGAAATGTGATGGGGAAGAAGTCATTTTCTTTTGTGGAGGGTCCGAGTATTAGGGGAGGGAAGGTTGTTGCTGTCCTTTTGAACTCTTGTCTATTCTCACGAGCTCCCACCCGGAATTATAAACTACTGTAGGATAGAGCTGGTGATGGGATTATGGGAAACTACAGTCTCATAGCTCAAGTCTAGATCTATCCCTAATCAGAACATCTCACTCGCTCAGTGGTTCCCCACCCATGTTGGAAATGATAGCTTCTCTGGATCTGATAATCGGTGGTTGACCTCATTGTGTACGTCAAAGGTGCGGATGACGGTATGAGGGCTTCACTATTATGTTCTCTTGTCTAGTTAGTCCACTTGGCATCACACAGATCTGTTCGTGTGACTGCTAAGTCTCTGTAGTATATTAGTCCTCTGCTCTTGCAGGAAATAATAGCCGGTTCTGCTCCTATTTCGTTGTCGCTCATAGTCGGTGGAAGCAAGTGTGACGTGGAAGCAAGTGTGATGCTACGGTTTTTTTTTTTTTTTTTTTTTTCTCAATTTTTTCTCAATTTTAGAGTGATATTTGATGACCAAGTATGAGGTAGAAATTCAGAAAACTATCCTCTGTGTAGTATACAATAGAAAACATAAGCTACTATGTTATTTTAATAGAAGCCTACAAAATTGGCATTCTGTACAATAGAGTCTAAAGATATACATGATAAATCAGAATCAGATTCATCCCCCAAATCCTCATCCATACCATAATTTTCAGTATCTTGAGATGGTATATTTCCAATCCCACTACCTGGTTGTCTCATTTCATGTTCCAACTCCAAAATTCTATTTGCACTGTCTAATAGCTGTGGATCAATCACTGAAGTAATGAAAATAGCAGGCGGTTCAAGTAAGGTAAGAACCTGGAGGAGGTCTGGTAGTGGTAGGAGTGATTCTAGATCATCGGGTGTTGGATTCTTCTCAGGGTCCAGAATTGGTATTAACAAGACAGCTGGAATGGTTTGCCCTTGAGACTGTATAATCTTGACCTGTTTCTTGCATTCCTTCTCAGCCTTCCGAGCATCAATACCATGCTGATTGAGAGCCACTTTTACCTTATTGATAGCAACTTTGATATCCTTTGTTGCTTTCTTAATTGTGGTTTGCTTCTTCTTCTCTTCCTTCTCATTCTTCCACATTCGAGCTTCTTGAACAGTCAGAACTCCATCCTTTTGGATGACATGGTAGGAGTTCCTCTTGTGGGTTTCTTCATTCTGGATTCTTTCGTGAATATTATTGTATGTCTCCTCCTGAAGTTGAGCCATAGCCAAAAGAACTTGTGTTCCTTCAGCCCATTGCTTAAATCGATCTTTGACTTTAGGACTGAATATTGCTGCTCGGTCTACCCATTCTTGTATTCCAGCCTGTGACTCAAAATATGTACTTGGGGGTGAGAAAGATCTGATACTGTATCTTCAGCAGCAATTGCTTGACTACCATCTCCCAACCCATGAACTTCATGGTTATCTCCTCCATGAGGTTCCCTTCCAGATACAATGGTCATCTTGTTATTATAGTGTTGCATCTTCTTTATAGCATTCTTTTAGGAGACAGGGAACATGCCAGAATTTTTGAAGGAATTCTTTATTGTATGAGATCAGAAGGTTTGTTTGCGGATGGTGTCTAAGTCTCGGAAGAAGGAAGAGATCGTATATTTGATATCAAGAGATCTTAAAGCATGATGGATGGCTTGCTTGTGGTAATGCTTCTAGGGACGAAAAACACCAACATCAAGAGGCTGGAGAACATGAGTCAGACGAGATGGAAACTCAAAGGGAACGATATGGTTCTCATGACACTTGATTATGAAGTCATCCTGGTGGTGACTAATATACCCATCAACAAGAAGTATATGCCAATGTTTGTCAGAACCTGCCTCTATATGCTTAATAAAGTGATCAAGCCAGGCAAGGGTGATATTTTCATTGGTGTATCCTGTAGGTGATACAGTAATTACCTCCGCTCCAGTCAGGTTCTCATGAATCCAACTTTCTATAATCTTCTCCCCTGGACAGATAATAACAGGAGTTGGTGAGGGAGTTCCATCCGCATATATTGCTTCAATAATCGTAAGAGACTTCCAATTCTCTGGACTGGCGGTATATAGTTCCTTCACCTCAGTTGGAACAACAATGATCTCTCCTATTGGACATCCAATTCGAACCTCAGATTCATCCATATTGTAGATATATCTCGCACAGTGGATGCCATAGCGATCAAGGATCTCTTGATAGTTGGTGAAGAACATTTTTAAATCTTCCTCTGTATGAGTCGTAATTCTGGCTGTCCCAATTGGCTTTGTCTGAATCATATGAAGCGCTGAATTCTTTTTAAGCCATTTGTGGAACCAGGAGATTGATGGTTGACTGCATTTTTCCTGCTGTTTGAGGTGACAAATTGCAGCATATATAATGGATGGTGTTGCTCCAATTCCCATCTCCCATTGCTCATAACAGTAGAGGTGAAGAGCCTTCTCTTGAGCTGTAGTTAGGATAATATTATTACCCCCATGTTCATTGAAGGTCCCACAAGAGTTTCTTTGTTGATGCCAGTAGTGAAGTTGACACATCTGAAGGGATGAAGAATTTACCTAAAATTAATCAGCAATTACTTTTTTTTGCAGTATAATATGCTATTTACCTGAAATTGTGTTGCTGCCACATTTGTTGTGCGGCTAGGGTCTTCCTGTAGCCATTCTAGAGCTTGATTTAATTGCTTCTTTAATCTCTGGTGAGTTATTTCGGTAATCTCTGCCATAGTCAATACAGATTGGTAGTTTTCGATTTGGTAGAGTAGAATCGCATATATGTTCAAAGATGAAAAAGAATCTTAATGTAAAGATGGTTCGTAACTTGTCTACATTATCTCTGCTTACAAAGCTTTTTTTTCTCAAATTATATCATCAATTATCACTCTAAAATTGAGAAAAATGAAAAAAATGAAAAAAAAACTGTAGCATCACACTTGCTTCCACATCACACTTGCTTCCACTGACTATGAGCGACAGCGAAATAGGAGGAGAACCAGCTATTACTAAGTTATTATTTATGACTGTTTCTCTTTCCCAGAATTCCTCTTGTTACAATTCTTGTTCCCTGTAATCTTTCTTGACCTGGTTCTTGTTTCCAGGAATCCTGTCCCTTGACCTTAATCTTATTTTCTAGAATCTTCCCCCCCTTGTTCATGTATATTGAACATCTCGCTTGTCCTCTTATCTGGTTTTTATCTTTTCCTGTCTTATAGTGGTTACTCCATAATATGAATATCAGGCATCAACCATTAAGGTAGTTACTGAGGCTCTAGCAGTATTTGAGCCAGTAACATCTTTCCACTTGAAGATGGCCTGTTCCCCCTGTAGTAAGACTTCCACTATACTATTGGTATCTATCTCAGGTTCAGAAAGGATTTGATCAATACTTGGTAGGTACTCCTCTGGCAGGTATGAGTTCAGAAGAGAGGTAAATGAGTTTGATAAAATCTCCATGTCAGTACCAATTAGGCTTGAGTGAATTGAATTCATAGCTGGAATCAAGGTATGATATGCATGCCAGGCTCTAGTCTTAAGGTGAAGAATTTGTTCTGAAGAGTGAATTGTCCAATTAGAGAGGTGGTGACATTATATTTCTTTTTCAGAGAATTCTGTATCACAATCAGAGAGTCAAGACTGTAGATGTGCTTCTTGACCTGTTGCATGCAGGATGTAAAGATCATCCCATAGGCAGGATTGAGCTTATTTCACTATTTGGTATATGCAGTATCTACACTTGAATCTGGAGAGTCAATTGCATCGAACAACACATTGTAGGTTAGGTTAAGTCTCATGAAGGTGTTGAGGCCCTTGCTCCAGTGCTCATAATTCATTTCATTCAGTGTGTTTCTAGTTACAAACTTACAAGAAATGACTTCTCATGGTGTGGATGGAAGGCCTTTGAGTATGTGTGGAGTTGACATTGATTGATGGGGGCTTGAGGAGGCAATATATAGAGGGAGGAAGAAAGGTTGGTCACCTTAGGGAATGGTTTTTCTTCTGAGCAGGAGTAGGGTAACCATGAGGGAACAGTGTTGTAAATGGTAGGTTATACTTGTACTTTCGCAGAACTCAGGCTCGTAACCTGTTGAAAATACAAGTAATAATCGGTTCGAATGTTTCACAGAGTGAAGCAATAACAGCATAAAAGGAGATGAGTATTTGTGGATAACAGATATGTTGTACATGGTAATTTGGACAAAGGGAAGTGATAGCAAAAGAGGCAGTGATTTGTATATATGGTGAACAGAATAGTTGTTCCTATAATTGTTGTTATTCTATATGAAATGAACAGTAGAAAAGAAGGAAATTTATACTAGAAGAATCATCTTAGAGCTATTGAGCTCATTACGTGCAGACCACATATGCACGATACCAGTACCTGCTAGTGTTGGCTCTATATCCAGCTGTGCCTACTAGTGTCGGATATTTTCAACATGCTGCACAGCCATGGTTGCATTTCCCTGTACCACATAGTATACACTCTTCAGTTCTTGAACCGTAACTTTCTGAGCTTCTCGGGCAAGACGGATCTTTTGTTTTAGATATTCCTCTTGACTAGTTCCATGAATTAGAGAAGCATATAGGAGCCAGGGCATATGTATCCCAAGAATTATACCCAGGCAGATATTAACTACCTTCACCCCAGACACCTACCGTCCTGCAGTTGGGCAATTTGCAATAAAAATGGCGACACAAATGCATACAATACTATAAAGTTGGGGGATGAACTTGATTATGGCCGGAACAGAGGCGGGAGCTTGAGGGAATCGGCAAGCTCGACCTACTTTCCGAAGGACGGATGAGTGGATTCACCAGTGAATTTGAAGACATGTAGGTGCTATTCAGTTTTAATCATGTGTTCTGCAAACCCAGCTCTCATACTTGGACTGGGTACCGTGTTCCTGCAATGCCTCATCGTTGCTTCAACCATCTCCTGTGCGACACAGGTAAAAAGCATATAACAGCCGGTTCCTCATTCCAGACCTTCCTTCATTTTGAATCCAATATCATTTGCCAGGTCAACAGTGGTGGAGAAACGGAGTTTGTTCACCTCCGGGATGAGTGCCGATAGATTGGCGAACGCCGAGCTGGGAGCTGCGGGGTCAGGTGCGACAGGATGAGTGACGTGACCTCATCGACCCGGAGAGACTTGGTTGATGCAGTCATAGCCAAGGTTCTTCGGGGATCCTGCTCGATGTAACCTTCAGAGAAATGGAACGTGACGGAGGAGTAGTTGGTGTCCGGTAGTAAGGTTCCAAAAGTGTGATGATGGGTGATGGTTGTTAATTAGACTATGTGCGGATCCGGACGTGAAAGTATCTTTATAGAGGACAGAGAAGTTTATTGAAGGGCTGATTCCGCAACAACGAATGTGGGGAATCTACATACCTGTAGACATAATTCC